>PVIR01001909.1:0-111878 GCA_004026965.1 Petromus typicus
GTGGACTTCGCCTGAGTACAGCAAGCAGCACCGGATCTGACTGGGATTTTAGAACAACCTGAGGATTACAGTGAGGGAGCTGCAGAGACGCTAAACACGAGTGCTGGCCTGAACTAAACACGGAGAGGAGGGTACGAGTCAGGGGCTCTAGGGAGGTTGAGTGATGAGAAGAACCAAGCCACAGATGAGCAGAGAAGATGTCAAGAGACGGACTCGACACAGGCTCCGTGGGCACTGTTTGCCAGCTTGTCCAGTTCCTAGTTATTTGTGTCAGGTGCACACATTACATGATGTAGGTTTGTGACTTCCAAGTCGGCAATAAGGGACAACAGAAGCCCGAGATTCTTGGAGAGCCCCCAAGGCTCGGGAAAGCTGCCCAGGGCCAATAGAGTCTTGACAATACGTCCCCCTTGAAGTGTGGCTGGGAGACTCTACACCCGGGTTTTATATGCTGGGGCGATGTGGCTCCTGGGCCAAAGCCTGAGTCAAACAGAGCCGGGCTCCCCTGGTGATCCCTCTCAGGATGTGACATCCTCAGCACATCCTGGTCATTCCGGAGGAGAATTGAAGGAGCACAGAGCTAGTCCAAGGGAAATGGAAAGGCTAGTGGTGATATCTGCAGGGTTGCATAGCACCACGGGGAGTGGGGGAATAATACTTTAATATGCTTTGTCAAAGGCCATTATTTGCCAATTTTAATTAAGATGCTCATGGAATAATGCCATTTCTATCCATGAGCGAAGAATCTTTATGTTTCCCAGCGGTGCGAGGCTCAGTCCATCTTAATCTAATGAATTGATGCTTTTGACAATGATGTGAACTGATTTCTAAATTACTCTCCTTAGCTAGACCCTGGGCTCCTGGGAAGTACTGGGGCTGGGTGGCTGCCCGGAGAGGGGATGAGGCCTCTGAGGGCCAGAAACTCACTGTTGACAAGCACTTGTCAAGAACAAAGCTGTCTGGGGCTGAGAATTTAGCTCAGTGCTTCCAGGGCCTGTCTTGCAAGCGCAAGGGCCCGCAAGGGCCCGGGTTCGATCCCTGGTAACCATATACAACAATGCTGGGTATGGAGACTCACACCCAGCAGCAATCAGTACCACATACTGCAGTGCCAGGTGTGGTGGCTCACGCCTATAATCCCAGCACTCGGGAGGCAGAGGCAGGAGGATTGCTATGATGTGAGTTTGAGGCTGAGCTCAGAGCCAGCCTGAACTGCAAAGCGAGACCCTATCTCAAAAAAAAAAAAGAATAAAGCAGTCTGTTTTTCGATGTATGCTGGCTGCTGTAATGAGCATCCCCAGGGTGTCAGTGGTATAACACGAGTTTGTGTCACACTCAGGCCAAGGCCAGATGGTCTAGTTGGTCCTCTCTCCTGGGAAACTGGGGTCAGTCGATGACCAGTGTTTCTACAGAGTTCTGAATCCAAGTCCTTTCCAACCAGTTGAGAAAGGAGAAAAGTGAGCGAATATGAAGAATTGGGGGCCTTGGCTTAAAAAGTTCGGTCCAGAAGTAATGCATGCCACTTCCACGCACATTCTGCAGCAAAAATCAATTGCTTGAATGGGAACCGGGCTGAGAAACCCAGTGCTAGCTGGGCAGCTGCTTCCCCTCAGGATTGACACACTGGGCAAGGGAAGCATGAGTCTGCAGTGTTGGGCCTGTTTGTCTCTGCGGTAAAAAGCAATGAAAACACCAGGGATTTAGCTCAGTGGTTCTGGTGCCTGTTTTGCAAGCGCAAGGGCCTGAGTTCAATCCCCCGGTGACCACATAACAATACTGGGCGTGGAGACTCACATCCAGCAGCAATCAGTACCACATACCACAGTGCCAGGTGTGGTGGCTCACGCCTGTAATCCCAGCACTCGGGAGGCAGAGGCAGGAGGATTGCTGTGATGTGAGTTTGAGGCTGAGCTCAGGGCCAGCCTGAACTACAAAGAGAGACTATGTCTTAAGAATTAAAAAAAACAAAACACAGTCACTGCCCTGAGGAACTTACATCATATCAGGAGGCACAGACAAGAGCTACAATGACAGCCAATGTGAAAAAGGAAGAAGCTTTGGGACAGAGAGGCCTGGGGGTGCTCAGGGAAGGCTTCTGGGCAGAAGCAGCTGAGCTGAGACCTAACAGGTATAGGGAAGGAATCAGGAAGAGGTTAAGGAGAGTTTTCCAAGCACAGACGTAGAGCACACACAAGCACTCTGGAAAGAATGAAGACACTAGATTCTAGAACTAGGGACTCAGCGGAAATAAGGGGAAGGAGGAAGCAAGAGCTGAAGCTGGAGATGTAGGCATGAGCTAGATCATTCAGACATGTACGCTTTCCCTCTGTGAACAGGGTGGGGTGAACGCTGGGATGGGCCAGACTTTGTTCTAGAAAATAAGGATAAAGTGATGAATACAAAACAAATTCTGAAGAATTTGAAGCAGTTTCTGAACCCTGGCAAGGAGACCCTCCGGAGTGTTCTTACTTGGGCATCTAAATGCCAAGGCTTTTAGAGTCAACTTGTGGCCGTGCCACCCTCAGCGTCCCTCAGAGTGCGATGGAGCCATCAGGACCACAGGCTGCAATTGGCAGCTGTGTGGATCCAATTTCCGGCACTTGGGCAGGTGCCCTTTGCTGTGGATGGATTGTTTGTTCTGCCATTTGTTGTAATCATTTCTGATCCTTTGCTTATTGTGTCAAAGATAAACACTGCTTGGCTCATCCCCCTGGGAACAGGACGCCTGTTCCGCAAGGCTTTGTGAGCCGTCACTCTGCACTTGAAACAACCTGTTATTTCCTCTCTTGAAAGAGGCTCATAAAATGATAGATGAATCTCCAGTAACCATAATACCTTCCTAATGGTTGGCGAAACTGGAGCCATATAGCAGGAATGCAGTCTGGAAGAAAAATAGGAGAGTTAGAAAGACAAGCTTTAAAATATAATGGTGTCATAATGGGCAAAATGAAACACACACTGCAATTAGAATTCTGCCTGATGTGTCGTGAACACGGTATTTGCTGGAGAGTGGCCCCTCTGCTAAGAGCCCCATCTTTCCCCAGGGTAGATGCTGTACCAGTGTTTGTTGAATGACTGAACAATGACACCATTTATGGAGTGACAAAATTCACAAATACTATTTACTGTGCAAGTGATGGATAAGTTCCTAAACACAATCTTGGGCCCCCTGAAGGCAGCTTAAGTAGTAGGAGTAGTGTAGGCTGATTAAGTAAACAGATGATTCTAAATATTCAACCCACAGGGAACTCAAGAACCATGGCTATTTACCATGCCTCTTGCCTGGGGTTGATTGTTCTTGGAGGAATTACTCACTGACCTCCAAAGCCAACAGCTAGTGGGCCAGAGATGTGGTCTTTATAACACATAAATATGAAGACGAAAGACAGTGAACTTCCAACATGCACACATGAAAGATAAAAACCAGAGAACCAAAATTGCTCTCTTCTGATTACAAGAGTCTCCACTATGACCCATGATGATCACTGCAAGGTGTCCCTTTGAGACCTATTTACCTCAGTTATAGAAGACTGCATTTGCCAAAAATAATGGCCATCACCATGCCTCACTACCCACATGCTCTTCTCCAGCGTGAATGGAACCTATTTCCTCTCCCCCTTGAGTCTAGGTGGGCTGATCCTCCAGTCAACAGGGGACAAGTCAAAGAACCTTGTCTTGTGAGGAGTGAGGCTCTGTTTCATCCACTGGAGCATTTGCTCTTGGACCCCTGAGCAACAGTCGGCTGCAGCCACCAGACTGTGGAGCCACATCATGCAGAAAAGGCTTTCAACGGCCATCCTGGTCCTGGCGTCCTCCCAGTCCACAGGCCAGGCTGGTGAGGCCAGCAACCTTCAGAGGGTTCGAGCCTCCGCTTCCGAGTTCCCCTAGCTGAGGCCACAGACACTATGGGGCAGAGACAAGCCATCCCTGGCATCCTGAATCACAGACTTCATGTGCAGAATAAAAGTTGCTGCATGAGGATAATCTTGTTGTACAACACTATGGCCTGAATCGTGTCCCCCACAAAACTTCAGTGTTGAAGTCTTACTCCTCCATCTCCCAGAACTCAGAATACGGCTGTATTATGGAGACAGGATCTTTAAAGAGGTAATTTGTATAAAATGAAGTCATATGATGCTGATCTCACAAGAAGAAACTGGGAGACAGTAAGAGAAAGGACCATGGGAAGACCCGGAGAAGAACCACCTGCGAGCGCAGGAGGAAAATCTCAGAGAAAACCAGCTGCTAACTGCAGCCTCCAGAGCTGTGAGACCTTGTGTAAGGTGCCCGGCCTGTGGCAGCTGGGGCATCGTCCGCCCTTAGCGCTCCCTGCGTGGGGAAGGGTGACATTGAGCTGGACTTTCAAAGGAGAAGGAGGAGGGCAACGCCACACAGAGGGAGGGAGGGAGGGCGAAAGCCCAGCAAGCCCAGGCGTTGAAAGGGCTGGAGGCAAAGGAAAGGAAAAGAAGTTGCTGGGCAGGGTCCAGAGAGCGGCTCTCTGTGGACACCGGACTCTGCTTCGAACGCAGAGCAGTGGTGTCCACTGTGTTTGTCGGCTCCTCAGTGCTGGAGAACACAGAGAAAAGGCAAAAGGGAAATCAAGGAGGGCAGACAACCCCTCCAGAGCCACGCATGCAGGCGGGGCAGTGCCAGCAGCCAGAGATTCCCAAACCTGCTTGCTCTGTCAAGCATCAAGCATCCAGCGCTCCAGGGCTCCAGAGCGGTCAGCGGGCCGGCGGGAGCCTGAGGGTGGGGCAGTGGGCAGGCAGGAGCCCATGAATATACATGATCCCGCCCTGGAAGCCGGCTTCCTGCGGAGCTTCACCGAGCCTTATCTTGACAAGGGGATGTCCTTCAGCAGAGGACATTATATGGCTCTTAGTTCAGCAGTTCTGTCAAGTCCGAGGCAGCCGTTTGATTTCCGCTTCATACATATGCTTAGGTGCCCAGGAAAGGCAGCAAGGAGGGGAAGGGCGAGGCCAGAGAGGGAGGTCAGCCCCAAGGAGGAAGGCGCCAGCTCTCCTTGGACTGTTTCCCTGCCTCTGACTTACAGCTGACTTTGGCCACACGGGCCGTGGACTGCATTTTAACAGCCTTGAGATTCTGCACAGCAATTTGGGGCCAGCTGCTGGCCAGGGGAGTCTTGGTCCCTGGTCTGGCTCAGTGTAGGTAGGCCGGGTGGCCACAGAGAAGTCTCTTTGTCTCTGGGTCTCAGATCCCTCCTCTGACAAATGAGGGAACTGCATGGGGGTAGCAAACACTTGTTTTCCCTCTAATGCAGCCAAAACGGAATCTCAAACAAAAAGTAAGTGTATCACAGTAGAACTGCTCTGATTGAAAAAGAAATGTTGGAAACGTCCGTCTTTCTCCTGGCCTCCTCCAGTGTCTGAGGCGCCCATGACCCCCAAGTGAACAAGCTTCAGCTGGGGAAGCACTATCAGTAACCTCTGGTGCTGTTGTTGGCCAGCATTAGGGGACCTGAGACCAGATATGAATCTCAGAACGCCCCACCCCACACACACACAAGAAGGAAATTGTAGTCGGGGTCCTGCCTGATGGAAAGCAGTAGCATTTAACAAAAAATAATGCAGATTTGGCAATAACTCCAGTTACATTAGCCATTTGTTTATTATAGCACCTGTACCAATTTGTAAAGAGTAACTCGAAGAAGTTAAGACATATTTATTCGACCCATGACAGTCCTTGCTACAGCATGTTTCTCTCCTTCTAGGAGAGCTGTTCTCAAAACTCAGTAGGTACAAGAGTCACCCAGCAGTGTGCCTGATCAAATGGCCCGGCTTCCAGGCAACCCCCCCCCCCCCGCCCCCGCAGGGAACTCTGATGCATACTCTCAGGGTAGGGGGTGAGTCACATTTTTAAGAGGCCCCTTAGGTGGTTGGCAGGTTGGGGGGCCCCTAGGTGGAGAGCTGCTGAGTTAGATGCTTTGTTTAGAAAGAATAAAGAAAAGTAGCATTCTTTGGTTTAATAAGATCAGGAAAAAGCACACTTTCTCTGCCCCTATTAGAGTTTTGTAGTAGCAAAATAAAAGATCGAGGGCCCAGCAGTTTCTAAACTTTTGACGGCCGAAGCCTTTTTTTCCCCTCTAAGCAACATGTAATGATTAAGGAGAGTGTTGGCTTATCAATAAAGTTTGATGATATACATTAATTTGAGGTCTTTGGCAGTAACTTCTAGGTCTTCCCAATACACAGTTAATTCTCTCTTTCATCTGTTAGCTTTTGAGGTCTTAAAACGTGCAGGCAGTTCACGGGGAAGGGAGACTTTCCCCTGTGCACAGACCTGCCATGCTTCCTTCTCCAGCCAAGGCTAGGAACTTCTTGCTGAGGACAAGGCCCTTCCTCTGTTGTCTGTGGAGCTAGGAATCCTCCCACATCCTTAGTCTGACTTGTACCCTGTGAAGAGGGTGTGTTAAACAGCCTGCACTGGATTTATGGTGAGACTGACTGTACATGACAGTGAAAGTGCAGAGGCTCTTTGGAATCCAACAGATCTGAGCTGGACTCCCCGTTTCCACTTCTTACTACCTGGGTGACGGTGAGCCAGATGCCGGCTCTCAGGGCCTCTGTCTCCTGGTCTGTAAAATGGAGGCATGTGATCCAGCTTAGCATTCTGTTGTGGAGATCAAACAAGAGAGCAGAGCAAAGCATTCAACACAGTGCTGGAGCACGACGAGCTCTTCACAACAGCAGCGTGATCAATCCTCACAACATTAACAATCCGAGTGCGAGGCTGTGAACACCTTCAAATGGACCTAGGGGAGCTGAGCTAAACCATCCAACCATGCCCTGACCAAGGCAGTGGATAACAAAGTCCTTTCTATATGTCTATACCACTGTTTGTATATATTTTCTCCTTGTAGACTATGCCTTCTTAAACTTGGCTTTTAGAGTCACTGGCCACTCAAGCCAATTAAATCAGAATCTCTGACATGGAAGCCAAGCATCAGGATATTTTAAATGTTCAGCCCCATCTTCCCTGCTGAGTTCACCGCCTGTCTTTTCTTGGATATCTGGCCCTCTCCCAGTGAATGGCACCAGCCAGCCAGTTCCGGAGCCAGAGAAGTCCTCCTCCATCCTTCCTTTCCAGTTGTCAACAACTGTCGATGGTGGAATGTTTCAGTGTCTCTCCACCCTCGCTGCTATCTATCATCCAGTCTGAGGTCCCAGCTCCTGTCGCCTGCACCACTGCAGTAGCCACCTGACTGATTTATACACGTCCATGCTCCTCCCCACCAGCCTCCTCTCCTTGCCGCTGCCAGAATGGACTTCTCTGACACAAATCCAGTCATGTGCATTTGCACACACACGCACTGATTCCCATTTCCTGTCACTTGCAGGAAAAAGCTACTTAGTCCTGGGTCCCCTTTGTTTCCTGCTATAAACACTGGGCTTTGGTGTCTCCTCCTGGCCGTGCTCCCTGCCTCCCAGGGCCTTTACATCTGCTCTCCCCTCTCCTTAGACCACCTTCCCATCCCCGTTTCCCTAGGGAGCACCAACCCAACTTGGAGAGCACAGCTCCAGGAGTGAACCTGACCCGGAAGCTCCTCCCCTGTGGTTTTCCCAGTTCAGAACTGCCCTTCATTGTACTGGTCTGGGTTGCAGAATAAAATTCCTCTGCGTGATTATTTGATTAAGCTCCTCATTCTTCACCAGACTCTAAGTTCCTTGAAGGCAGAGCTCGATTCTGTTTTGCTTGCTGCTTTTTTAAGGACGGAATAGGTACTGAATAAATAAGTACCATCCGAGCAACTCCATTACAAAGTGCTTTCCAGGGAATTTTCCTATCTCCATTCTTACTGGTGAGCTTTAATGAGGATTCCCAAAGAATGTGGAGTCATAGGTATGAGTTTTAATTAACTCCAATAGGCATTTAATGTAGATTTAATAAGACAGTTATTGTATGTTAATTAAATGTCAACTGATTGCTAAAAGGTTTTTGCAATTATTGAAGTTTACTAATTATCTAATAGATAAATCGGTTTCCCATGTAAATAACTAGCATCTACATAAGCAATAAATATGCCATTAGATTCCACACATTAACATATTAAAATTAGAGGGTAGCCCCTGAGGGAATTCTAGAAGCTTCTGTCCAATCCAGGGAAGGAAGGGACCAACCATCTTGTAGTCATTATGTCCCATCTTCTGGGGTTGCAAAGCGGAGCCTGCTCAGAGCCTGTTTTAGGAATGCTCACTTCCCACACTTTCCAGCCCCGGAGAGATGGCCCAGAGAGATGGCTGCTCCGCTCTTGAAGCTCCGTCTCGTGGTTTGTAAGATGGGAGCCTGGAAGACCCCTCCCTCCCTGGGTAGTCTGTGGCAATCGTGTTGCTTATACCTGAGCTGTGCTTACAGACAGGTCTCATAGGAGACAGGAGCCTCTCTCTTCCACCTCTCCTAGGGCTCATGGCCCACATCCTGGCTCTCACACTGATTCCATGGAACCGTAGGAAAATCATGTCCCTCCCCAGACCTCTGCTTCCCAGGCTGGACCTCGTCCCTCACATGGTCCCCATACGGTCATGCAAATTAAATGAAGCAATTGTCCATAAATCCAAGTGAAGGATAGAAACAAAGAGGTCACAACAATTGAGAGAACAGGGAATATTTTCAAAGAAAAACTGGAAGCTCATTTATTTTTTACCTTGTGCAGGTGAAAGGCAAGGCATTATCAAAGAGAGAGTCTTATTTAACTTCTCTCAGTTCGTCTCCAGTTCAGAGACAGGAAAAGAGACACAGAGACTAAGGAATTAGCAACAGGTCACACAGCAAAAGTGAGGAGAAACCACTGCAGCGTTCAGTATCCAAACCTTTCACCTCTGACTATGCGTTGGCCACCTAGGGCCACGGGAAGCGAGACGAATCCTTACAAACAGCCATTGCCAGGTGGAGAGAAGAGCTAAATCCTAGCCAGGTTTGCTGCATGAGAGGCTGTCTGTCCAGGAACTGTACACGTACAGTCTTTGTGGCCAGGATCCTGAGGTAATTGCAATATTCTTTTTTTTTTTTTTTTTTTTTTTTAGGTTTTTGGAGATAGGGTCTCGCTTTGTGGTTCAGGCTGGCCCTGAGCTCAGCCTCAAACTCACATCACAATCCTCCTGCTTCTGCCTCCCGAGTGCTGGGATTACAGGCGTAAGCCACCACGCCCGGCACTGTGGTATGTAGTACTGGTTGCTGCTGGGTGTGGGTCTCCACACCCAGTATTGTTATGTGGTTACCGGGGAATCGAACCCGGGTCCTTGCGCTTGCGAGACAGGCGCCGGAACCACTGAGCTAACTCCCCGACCCGCAATATTCTTACAAATGAAAAATTTAGGAGCTCAAGGGATGTGGCACCTTCCTCACAGCCACAGAGCCTGAGAGGGGCAGAACCCAGGGTCTGAACCCAGCCAGGCCACCAGAACACCAGGGGCTGAGGCAGGCACACACATGCAGGGCCTCCTGTCTAATAAACCTGGACATTTGCATCTTACAACTATACTAAATGAAATACTATGTGTGACAAGTTCACATGTGGAAGGACCCAGAAGGGCAGGTGTGCTCATGGTAGACTTATCAACATACAACACATCTGGATTCCCACAAGCAACCTCCTCCTTACCCCACCCTGTGTCCTGGTAGGGTGTGGCCCAGGAAAAAGGCCAACATAGGCCTTAGAAGTGGCTGGAAGGGGATCCATGGCTTTCCAAGTAGCTGGAACACGACCTTCACCTAATAGAACTCTAACAGAGGTCCGGATGTCCACCTGCCAAGTGGAGACCTCACTCCAGAGGAGGTACAGCCCCTGAGCTCAGGCAGGGTCTCCTTGCTCCAGCCCTCACCACAGACAGTCCCATGGAGGAACGGGAACTTGACTGCTCTACTCCAAGGCCCTGAAGATACTCAGCCTGTGCTTGGGGTCCTCTGTATTCTGAGGGATGAGCCAGCCCTGGAACACAGCACGGCAGTCGGACCCTTCCCAACACTAAGACACTGCTACCTTCACCTCCGTGATCTGAGCTGCAGTTTCCTTGCTTGGAAAAATGGAGACATTTTTAGCTACTTTGTTTTAATGAATTGTTGTGGCAAGAAAATATGTAATGTTTGTAATGTACTGAGTTCAGTGCTGGGCACATAGCAGGTACTCAGTAAATACTAGAGAAAGAGACACACACACACATCTCTATCTCCAACTCTGCCCTTGGAAAGACCACCGAGACATGTCCTATCCCAGCAACAAGCTCTGATTCCTGAGGTGTAACACCCTACTTTGTGTCCACAACAATGATCCCCCAGGACGCCTGCACACAAGGCACCCCAGCTCCAAGAGGCCAGAGCTGGGACCCCACAGCCACAGCACAGCCAGGCATGCCAGCCCGTGGGCACCTTCTCAGGCTTCTGGGGGCCATGACGCCCATCTGCAGGAATTCTCTCCCACCCTGAGAAAGCCCTGTCTTTGGGAAATCCTCTTTCAGTGCCAGGAGGCCAGAGGGGCTTTCAGCCAATGAAAATGCACCAAGGAAATAAAGGGGGACAAGCCCCCCAAACCGATCCCAGGACCCCTGGGGTCAGAAGCCAGGCACTGCATTTATGTGCAAATGGAGCTGGATTGGGGATTAGGGATTATCCAGTCCCGAATTACTTGCAGCTGCCAGGCCCCTTTGTCTGAGGGATCAGGGTGATTTCTTGGTCCCTCCCCCGCCCATCTCCTCCTAGCGCTGTCTGAAGGCAGAAGACCACAGGGACTCACGCTGCCCACTGGGGGAGGGCTAAGGAAGGGCGGGGAGAGGCAGGCCTCAAATCAATAGGCAGCCCACGTGGCCCACTGCCGATGGTGATCGATGCATCTTCCTGCTGATTCCTGCACTTCCGGTGGGGGTGGGCTCCACACAGCAGCCCCAAGCTCTGGCCTCTTCTAAGAGCACCTGGCCCTGAGAGGCAGCTGTTCCAGACACCTACTTTCAGGTGCTACAAGGCTGAAATGCCTCTGAGAAATTCAAGCCAGGGTCTGTCCGATGTGACTAAGCTCCAACGAAGGACAGAGGATCCCCGGCTCCTATTGCTGGCGGGATTCTGGCTTTACCTTGTAATATCTGTTATTCTACTAAATAGTGACACGGTACCAGAAGGAAAAAAATTACCTTAAATACTTTAAACGGCCTTCACAGATTCTTAACAGTTATCCACATTTGAAAGCTGAGGGGCAGAGAGGTTTGGTGGTTGGTCCAAAGTCACCCAGTAAGGGTGACAGCATTAGAGAGATGGACCTGGAACTGTCAGGCAGCCTCGGGAGCTCTGCAGCCCAGGCCATCAAAGTGGAAGGTGGTGTGGTGGTCAGGGCAGGTCATCGCCCTCCGCAGCCTCTGGAGCTGGACAAGGAGAGACATACAGAATCTGGACTCGGTACCATGGGTCCACAAGGCCCAGGACAGCTGCTGGGAAGCTGCCAGGACTTTGACTCACTGTGGCTGTCTCTCCCCAGGAGGCTGGCGGGGGTGGGGGTGGGAGCAGAGCCCAGAGGGGAAGGACCATGCCGCCCCTGGGTGGAGATGACAACCCTGCTGAGGTCCGGAAGGAGGCAGCTCCCGTCTCAGCTCTCAGCACCTACACGGGGACAGTCACCTGTAAAATCACAAGCCAGAAAACTACAGAAACAAGGGCTTTTGCTGCCAAAGGGCCATGCAGGGAACATCCCTTACTTGTCTTTGTTTTAGAGCCATGCTTAGCTCAGAGGCCAGGCTTCCGGCTGGACCTGGCCCTCGGGCTCCAGTTTCCCAACCCCTCATTTGACTTTTCCCTGTCCCGTGGGGCCGACGAAGGTGTCTGGCCTCTCTAAATAAAAGGGCAAATAGAGAAGTGAGCATTTTTTACTGAGCACCTGGCTGCGCCAAGCCAAGGGGTGCCAGGCAGGGACTGGGGCCAGGCTGAAGTCAAGAGCCAGAGTAGGGACTGAGGCCTAGATTTCCAGCCAGGCCCAAGGCAGGAAGTGGGCTGGGGAGGGGCTGAGGAGGATGTAATGGAGCCAGACCAGGTCCCCACATTCTCCCCTCAGCGAAAATCAATAACTATTTGAATTTCTTTCATCTGAGCAGGGATAGCAACACACGCAAACACGAAGTGGGAAAAGGCATTGATCCTTCGCAGCTGCTGCCAGCCCCTCCTCACTGTTCTCACCCACCCACCCCCCCTGCCATCTGGCCTCCCCTTCCCTAGGCCTCGCACACTGCATCCGCTACTGCCCCATGCTCAGACCTCCCAGGGACCTCCGCGGCAGCGCAGCAAGCAATCCAGGGGCTCTGCCAGCCACTAAGCTCACCTACTTGGTATAGATAAGGGGACTCCACTTGGCAGTCCCCAACAAGGACAACCCTGGACTCCCCTGGGGAATGTCCACCCCCAGGGCAGCCTGGTCTTCATCCCCAGTGACCACTCCCCCATCCTGCTAGCTTCAGGAATCCATTTTCATATTCATGTATCTGAGAGACAAAGCAGGCATTTTGTGATTGGCTTCTTGCACAGAGCGTGATTTCAGATTCCAACACTGGAGTGGTTCCCTGAGGTGTTAGATAATGGATTTCATGGGGAGACGCAGGAGGCACCGCACGGTTAGGAGAATGAGGCAACGGGACCCAGGGGGTGATGGAAACTTGAAATAAGGTCTGAAGGAGAGGAGGGTGTAGGGGTGAAATAGGGGTGATCCCTTTCCTGCCTTTCATAAAAGTTACGGCTGGTACCCCGTCACAAAAGATAGGTTAATAAGGGAAAACAGTGTATCTGCTTGATCGCGAATTCACATGACATGGGATCCTTCAGAGTGAAGGCCCAGGGAGCCAGGGCGAGCTGTCTGTGTTTACTCTTCAGTTTGATGCCACAGGAAAGGCCGTGAAGAGAGGATGAGATGGAAAGAGCATGACTGAAGGCTGATGGGCTGAGAGGGTGCAGCCAGCAAGGCCGCCTGGCAGATTCTTCCTCGCCTCTCCTTCGTAGCATTTCTTCCTCCCCCTACAGGTCAGGACTTTTCCAGAATAGGGGTCTTAGTTTTCTTTATGGCCGGCTCTTACACAGAAAGGTGGGAGGAAGTTAGAACAGTATTTTTAGGTTTTATCATTGGCTTTGGGCATAAAGGGTCCTAAATGCTATGAACCTTCATTAGGAAAGAGGGATTCCAGTATCTACAGCTGCCCTCTGGGAAGAGGGAGCGCGAGAGACGCTAGACGGAGGGCAGGAGGTAAGGCCAGTGAGAAACTCTGCTTCTGAGGTCTTTGCTTTGGGGTGTTATTTGCTGAGCCCCCACAAGGAGACAGATTGAAATATCTTTGTGATATAAAAATTAGGAGGATTTAATGGCAGGATGAGAAAGCTGCTAACTCTGAGAGGAGGCCCAGGTTGCTAGTTTGGGTCCAGGTCACTAGAGCAGAGTTGAGTTTGCAGAGAAATATGGTGTGTGGATTTCAGGTTTACTGATCCAGAAAGGCCTAGGGGGTCATAAAACGAAAAGGCCAAGAGAGTCGTCTGAGTCCACATTTGTGACACTGAGCCTTGTCACAATCAGGCACTGATCTTCCCCTGAAATCACCAACTATACCTATCTATTCTCCAGTTAAATGTGTTGCCCTTCTCTCTTCTTTCCCTGGGTTCGTCCTTTGACCCCAATTCACTGGTCCCTCCACCCCTTCCTATCCTGAAGCACTCCAAAGAGATTATAAGATGCCTTCAACTGCATGTGATAGACACCCACAATGGCTTAACCTAAAAGGGATCCATTTGTCATCCCCTAATAACAGGAGGGAGAAAACACCTGCTTGAGGAAGTCACAGACTCCTCTGGCCTCCCGATCCTCCGTGGTGTCAGGGTCACTTTCACGGTCATGGTAGTAAATCATCTCCGTCTGCATCACTCTCCTCTCATCACAGTCTTCTCATCATGTGACTACAGTTCTTCCTGCTAATGAAAAGAAACATTTGTCTCCACCTCTTGGCTTTGGGTTTGGCCTTGTATTGACCAATAAGGATGAGGCACAACGTGACCAGGTGCCAATCCTAAGCTTTAGTCTTCAGAGACTTTTCACATTACCACTTGCTCTGTGGAGCTTCTGCCTCAACTACAAGAAGAACATCCCCCAGAAGGCAGGTGGGAGACACGTGAAGCAGTGACACCCCAGCCACCACAGCCTGAGGCGAAGCTGAGTGGCCAGCCAAGCCTGGATCAGCTATGTCACAGCCAGCAGAATGAGTCCAAAGATGCCGAGTTTGGGTGGGTTGCTCTGTGCTCCACTGGGACAGTGGTTGATGGACAAACATAATCTCAAGACAGTAGCTTCCTCTTACCTCTCCATCTCATTCTACAAATGAAGGACAAAGAGCAGGTGGCCCATCCTCGGTGAGTCATCTTGCTAAAAAGCCTTCATAAAACTCCCACCAGTAGGGCCTGGAATTTATCTCAGTGGTTCTGGCGCCAGTTTTGCAAGTGCAAGGGCCCGAGTTCGACCCCTGGTAACCACATACAGTACTAGGCATGGGACTCACACCCAGCAGCAACCAGTACCAAATACCACAGTGCCGGGCATGGTGGCTCACACCTGTAATCCCAGCACTTGGGAGGCAGAGGCAGGAGGATTGCTGTGATGTGAGTTGGAGGCTGAGCTCAGGGCCAGCCTGAACTACAAAGTGAGACCCTGCCTCAAAAAAAAAAATTTTTTTTTTAAAGTCTCACCAGCAACTTTTGCTTCATTCCTTACACCAGAAGCATTTTATGTGTCTACTATAAGTGGAAAGGTATACAGAGCAGTATTTTTAGGAGAGCCTTCTCAGGACAAAACAAGGTTCTAGTGTAGCCGGTCACTCTCCCCCTGACTTCGCTTTCCCCTTTATCTGGCTTAGATTCCACAGTGTGTCATTGTAATCTCTCTTTTCAAATGTTTTCAACTGCTTGGGCTGCCCAAACTTGAACAAAACCAAGTGTTCTTCTCCACCATTTGACCCAAGAAGCTGAAGGCATTGAAGAAATTACCCAGCCAGGGGCTGGGGATATAGCTCAGCGGTTCCGGCGCCTGTCTTGCAAGCGCAAGGACCCGGGTTCGATCCCCGGTAACCACATAACAATACTGGGTGTGGAGACTCACCCCAGCGGCAACCAATACCACATACCAGTGCCGGGCGTGATGGCTCACGCCTGTAATCCCAGCACTCTGGAGGCAGAGGCAGGAGGATTGCTGTGATGTGAGTTTGAGGCTGAGCTTAGGGCCAGCCTGAACCACAAAGCGAGACCCTGTCTCAAAAAACCTTAAAAAAAAAAAAAGAAATTACCCAGCCAGATAACCTGAAAGCCACCAACAGTCGGCACCACCTGCCTCTGAAAACAGTGCCTAAAAATCTCACCACAATAAGCTCCCTCCTCCCATTGCCCACGCATTTTTTATACCTAGACATCTATCATCAGACCCCTAATTTTCCTTCTACCCCCTCACTTTCAGCAAATAAATTCTTCTTATAGTTTATAGAGAGAAACTATCAGGTCAGAAGGTTCATTAGCTTCTGCAACCACATCTGTTAATCCACCAGTGGTTGAACTTGAGTATCCCAACTTCCTGCATCGCTAAGCCTAAATATCTCTTTACTGAGGTTTCCCTGGAACTCTCAACTTCAACTACATTAGGTTCTCTGGATTTACACATTCAAAACACCACCCTGTATGTCCCCATTATAACACTTACGTATAAATGTGTCCACACACGCGTGTGTATGGTTCTTATACCTCTTTACCTTATTTATGCCCTTGACAAATACTTGTTTTCTGTCTGCCATTTGTTTAGCTGCTACAGAAGCAGCAATGAGTAGAACAGTCTCTAGCTTCATAAGCTTGTTTTCTAATCTAAGAGTCCAGGGGACAAGGACCGTGCTCAACTTCCTCGCTTTCATTTATCTGAACCTGGTCCAGTGTCTGACAACTGTTCCCACACGTTAGAAGCCCCATCCACAATTGTTGAATCACAGACCTTGTAAGAAGGCTGTTAAACCATATAGTTTGATCTCACATAACCCCCCAAAATTTCATGTGCCAGGAGTGGGTTTTTCAACAGGTGATTAGATCGTGAGGGCTCTAATTGGCACTAATTTCCTCAGCAGATTAACCCACTGATGAGATCACAATTTGGTGACATTATCGAAAGATAATGGCTACTTAGGACATAGTTGAAGGGAATGCAGTATGGTGACATGACCCCATGGGCTAAATCTGGTCCCTCGCCTCTGCCTTCTTGGCTTTTTCCTTCATTCTGCTTCTCCACTGCCTTGCGGTGAGCTGGTTTGTCCCTCCGTGTTCTTCCACCATGATGTCCCACCTCATCTCAGGCCCACAGCAATACAATCATCAGCCACGGCCTAAAACTGTGAGCCAGCATAGATCACTGGCACAGAAACTGCTCTGTCTCCAGTAAGGCAAAGACTGAACCTGGATTTGTCTTACAGAGAGAACACTGGTTGCTTCACCAGTGCAAAGCAATGGCAGCCAAAGCAAACAGCAATGAGTTAAAGGAGCTTAGGATGCGGATCGGGGGGAGGGGAAAGAGTTTATTCAAGATACTGGTCTGTTCTGTTGAGGGGTAAGTTGGAGTGGGTATTTTATTCAGTCTCATAGGATCACAGAGCTGCAAACAAATAGTTCATGAGTAACCGCTGCATGCCAGGTAGTAGTATCGTCCGCAACATAGACAGAATCCCTGACCTTTAGGAGAGAGAGCGTGAGAGAGAAAATATACACATAAGTAAACAGATAATTTTACATACTTACAAATGCTACAAAGAAGACAAAATAGAAATAATGGGTTGGAGGGTAGCAAGCCAACCCACATTAGCTCAGAAGGTCACAGAAGGCCTCTTAAGGAAGTGGTATTCAAGATAAAATCAGAACAAGATAAAGGAAGTAGAGAGTCAGACAGAAGAAAAGGAAGCATTAGAGGCTACAAAGTGTGACATCTGCTCATCATATTTGAGAATTAACCAGAAAATGTGGCTGAGGTGCAGTGAGTGACAGGAATAAGGTTAGAGAGCAAAGCAAGGCCACCCCTCGGAGGTTTCTGTAAACTACGGTTCAATGTTTGAGTTTTTGCTTTCTTTGAATTGCAAAAAGACTCAGCTTCTATTCTCTGTGCAGGGAAGACCACACAAGGAAAGAGCAGAGCTTCAGGGAGAGGCCAGTGGTTATCGCCAAGGCACGACAGCTTTTGGCCAAAGAAATGGTACTCACATTCTGGATGTATTTTTCAGATTTACTCTTTACAAAGGCTGATAGATCGGACGGAATTGTGCAAAATGTTATCATGGCTTTGGAAAATTAGCACTTAATAGATTTAAGTATAATTTGTCTTATGACGCACTAATCTCACTGATAAGCATTTATTCAGGGAAATTAAAACTTAAGTTTGCACACAAACCTGTATTACTTATAATTGCCAAAAAGTAAAAACAACCCCATGTCGTCAGTGGGTGACGGGTATACCCATACCATGGAATACTATTCAACAATAAAAAGAAACTACTATTGATCCGTGTACTTTCAAGGATTAATCTGGGGTGCATAAACCTGAGAAAAAAAGTCAGACTCGAGAGGCTGATTCCATTCCTTACTCTCTGATTCCATTCATGGCTACATTCTGAAAAAAAAAAAAAAAAACTGTAAGGAAGAACACACACCAGCAGCCATTGGACTGGGAATTAAAGATATGGCTGACTCCAGAGGGGCTAAAGGGAATGTGGGAGGAGGCTGGACATGTTCAGGATCTCAGCTATCGCAACAACAATACACCTTTGTGGGAGGATCACAGCTCAGCCAGTTGTAGCCTTAAAATAATGAGCTATGCCATAAACCCGACTTTTAAAATGATATCTAGGCTTTAGATCATCGCAACTGAATTCAAGCCTCCAGCACAGTAGAAGTCAGTTTCATAAAGGACAGATGGAAGGATGGGGGGTTGCAGACAGATCGATGTATTAGAGAAGGGATGGGTGGAGAGGGGCTGGCTGAGCAGCTGACTGGACAGACAGAGGGACCATCTTCAGAGCAGGAGATAAGCCGGGCTGGACTGGACTTGTCCAGACGGGGGGCTGCAGAGGACAAGCAGCTGGAACCGCAGCTCAGTTACACAGCTTGGTCCAGCCCAGGTGTGTGAATTGCACAAATCCCTCAGGTCCTCTCTCGTGGAAATAAAAATCATCTTCCTCCAACAGACCGCGTTTGTTCGCTTCTGTGCAGCGCCAGTTCCACGCTAGCAGCCATCTAAGAACTTCACCTTTATGAGCGCGTGGGGTCTGCGCTCCACACTTTCCTACTCACGGTTCACAGGAGGGGAAACAAGTTGAGTGACACATGTAGGTTTCCCCGGAGAGCACCTGGTAGGCCTGAAATCGGAGTCAAATTGACTCCAGAGCCTGAGCTCTCACCACCATACCTTGGCCCCACTGGAAGCACAGCTCATCTCGCCCCTCCACAGAAGATGGGGCCAGAGGAAACTGCAGGAGTGCAGCCACTTCTGACTTCTAAAACTGACATTGTTGTCAGCTTCAGCCTAATCACAGTACTGTTAGCCACCGCTGTTATTGAGTCCTTCCGGTGAGCTAATCCTATTCCTAGCACTATCCCAGCATTATCTTAACTTTCTCAAAATCATGCTTAGTGCTCTCTTCATAGAGAGGAGGGCAATGAGACTGAAAAGCCAGCATGTTGGTCACAGTGAAGCAGAAACTGGCACAAGTGAGATTGAATTATACCTCTAAAGTCAGAGCATAGGACACTTCTGTCCTCTGCTGAGGAGAAGCCAATTGCTGGGTCTATATTCAGTCTATATCTCTCCCAGGAAAACCTAGAATCTACCTTTAGTATCATACCACACCCTGCTCTTGCAGGGCTCAAGAGATAAAGGAGAGACACGAGAGAGGGAACCCACTGGGCTCCTTCCTTTAGAAGTTTAGGAGTGTCTAAACCCTGACCCTCCAGTATGTCAGGGCCCGATAGTCCAGAACAGTTGCCCCCTTCTTTACCTCTACTGCTTCCGCCGGGACTGCACAGCCCCCTGTAAGAGCAGCCCCTTGTCTCACCCTGATTATGAAAGGTCTAAACATCTGGTAGCTCTGTTTCAGCAGCTGTGTCCCCAGGCTCTGGCCCAATCCCCAGCCCCTGGCTGGCCTCCAGCCCAGCCTTGGATGATGGCACAGGAGGTCAGCCTTTTTCCTGGCCAGCTTCTTGTTCCTCTGCCACTGCAGTGTGGGGTCCTCAGTGAGTCAGACCCCCCACACAAGGCTGACCTCTGCTCCTGGCTTCTCCAGGCTGAGCCCAGGCCCAGCTGAGCTGCTGTCCCGTCAGAGCTGGAGGAAATGGCTGCTGCTGCTATGGCAACAGGCTTTGTATGGCCTGCCCAGAACAAAGAGGGTTTTCTTATCCCCCTTTGGGTCCTTGGGGCCGGGGAGGGGAGGCAGAGATTTGGAGGATGCTCTGGGGTGTCTGTCTAGTCCTCTGCCCAGCATGTTGTGAGCACCAACAGCTAAATGACGCCCATTCCAACCCGGCCTCTTGAGATGTTCCAGAGCTGGGAAAAACAAGTGTCCAGTCCCTGGCTCTCTGATACTTAGGCGGCACATTCCCTCCAGGGGATGGAGGTGCCTCTTTTTCTAAGGGAGACATATTAAAAAGGATATAGATGTTGTGGAAGAGACCCCCTCCCTCCAATGCAGAGGCTCAAAGATACCCCCAAATGAAACCACCATAATCCTTTGCATTCAGTAGTTAGAGAGCCAACCTGAGAACTCCCCCGGGAGTCACACAGCTAACTCAGCTTAGCCTGAAACCTGCAACCGTGATTCCAGCTCTCAGCCCTATTCTCAGCCCAAGCTGCCCACCCTCCCGCCAAGCATCCAAGCCTGTGACTTGGCCTCAAATACTTGCGTTAAGTGGACCGCTAGCCAGGTAGATCCCGGACACCTATCTTGACACCAAGGGATGCTGAGAGCTCGTGTTGAAGAATTTGGAACCAGTGACGACCTCCATGCACTCAGCACAAGCTGAGCCTCAGACCCTCCCACAAGTCGCAGTGGTCCCTTTCTAAGAGGGAAAGTGAAGGATTTTTTGGATCAAAGACTTGATGAAGTGGGAGGGTCAGGAGTTAGGTCAAACTTAGAACTGAGCATGGACAGAGGGATAAGATCCAGAAACAGGGTGAAGATCAGCAGTCCTGGCACAATCCTGGCCTGGACTCCCTCCAGGTCTTACCAGATCCCCCTCCCCCAGCCACTGAGAGGAGAGAGAGAGACAGAAAGAGAGAGAGAGAGAGAGAGAGAGAGAGAGAGAGAGAGAGAGGAGTCCCTGTAAGTCTGGCTTTGAATGCATAGTCAGTAATCAATCCTCTTCTGTGATGTTTCTCTGGGTTTTTTTAAAGCAAATTGCACAGTGAGACATTCTCCTGGGCTCTGGTGAAAATAGAAGAGCTCTGAGAAGCAGGAGAACACAGTTCTTGCCGCATCTTGTGCATGCACAATTGCTGTTGCTTGTCTACTCATCTGCTCAGGAATTCAGATAATTCTTTCCGCCTTGCCTTCTGCCAGCTCATCCAGGAGACTGCAGAGGTTCCTCCCGACTCTGAGGTAAAACAGGGCCAGGACTTCAATTCTCTCATTTGTCATTAAAATTTTAATGATTTGGGTTTGAAGATCAGTATGTTAGTGTTAGCTAAGCTTTGGACACACATATTACAAGGAGTGATCCTAGAAGAGATATTGCTGTTAATCTCCCTCAAAATACTCTCTTCTCTTGAGACGCACTCGTCCCACTGTTCTTGCCACTTTCCGAAGAAGTTCTAGAAGGTCTCTTTCTCACATGTCTTTATGAGAGGTGATCAAAAATATGTTGAGTGCTGCTGCTGAGCATCCTCCCAGGGGAGGACTGGCTCCTAAAACTGTGATGGTCTATCTTCGTCCACCTTCTTCACCTGATCTAGTGCCTTTTGGCTCTTCTCCAAAGTCAAAATGAACACGAAAGATAAATGTTTTCAGTCAATTCAGGACATCGAGGCAGCCAGGATAACAGAACTAAAGGCATTCACAAAATAGGACTTCTGTAACACATATTCTCCATAATGCTTCTCTGTGTCAACAGCCCATCGGCTCTGCAATCTGAGGTTGTCTCTTCAGTCTGAGGTTGCATCCTGACCTCACCGCTCTCGGGTTGCACGGCCTTGAGCAAATCACTTTCTCAACTTCTGTGTGCTTCAGTTTCCTGGACTTATAAAATGAAGCTCATAGTGGTGTCCTTGTCATTTAAGTGATTATATTTTCAATGAAATAAAGTATATAAAGTTTCTTGTGTAGTATTTGGCAGATATAAACAATAAATAGCGTAATATGACAATTAACATGTGTTGAATAAATAAAGAAAGAGAGAGAGAGAGAGGCAAAGAAGCTATGAACTGTGAGTATCTACTTCTAACTCCTAGCATTTGCAGCTTGCTTAGGTAAGCATGACTCAGGTGTAACTTCCGGAGCACCCTGCAGGATCAGACTGAAGCTTCCATCTTGGGATTTTGCCTGGGATCACGTGGTCACTGGCTTCCTGCCCCTCTAACCCTGCATCTCCTCTTTCTTCCTCCTGGAGGGCTTTGTTTCAGGGCTGCTTCTAGATTCTCTGCAACACTGGCCTCAAAGAGCCTAGTTGTGGAGCACCCTGAGGCTGCAGTCCCCCCCGCCCGGCAAGGAGAATAGCACTGAGAGCTGGCAGAGAGGACACTGGTGCCCGGAGCATGTGTGGGGCCCAATTTAGAGAAGTCCAGGGAGAAACAGTAAGTTTATCACTCCACCACGACACATGGGGCAGTTACATGAGCCAGGGCCAGGCATTCACTCGAGTATGACAACTGTCACTTGGGGCAGTGAGTTAGTCTCTGCACATGTCTACAACATGGAAAAATAAACAGATGGGAGCCCAGCAGGTGGTCAGTGAGAGGCCAGAGCAGTGAAGCAGGGGACTCTGAGGCCTGGCGAGGATGGAGGACACTAGGTATCCAGGAAGGTGAGACTGGGGTACATGATCCTCAGCCCAGGAAGGCAGGATGGGCAGCAGACAAGGAGCCCAGATGGGATGTGGAAACAAGACAGTCCTGTGTTGGGAGTGGGAAGAAATGCCCACTATGCAAAAGCTTCCAGAACTCTTGGCCAGGAGAGACATAGGAGCCCTAGTGCTCACCTCTGGATTCTTACAGACCCCTCCCTGGGCCTGAAACGTATGTGTATATGGGGCAGGACTGTCCCAGGGGTGGAGGAAGGATCTACGGCTGCACCGACGGGGCAATGGATTACTGTCCAGTCCGGGCACCATAGCCTGACCGCCTGGCTGTGGCTGCTCCCAGCCCTCCGGGGTCCTCAGCCCAACAGCCTCAAATTATCCTGCCATTAGTGGTGATCCATCCCTTCTGAGCACTGTGCCATTTCATCACACCATCTCAGCATCCAACATTAGGAGATAACTGCGCTCACAACATATGTCATTACTCATTAAGGGACTTTTTCTGGATTATGGCTGGGGCTTAATGACTTGTTAAAGATGTTTAACACTTACAATTTTGTTTTTAATTTAGGAAGCAGCATGATCAAACTGCGCCCTGAGACTCTCTTCTCGATTTGGTGAAACCTGGAGATGGGCCGGCTCGGAGGCTGTCTGTGCAGGGGAGGTGATCCTTAAATTGAATTGCAGCCCTCCGAGGGGTGTTTGCCCCGTCAGCCGCTGCCAGGATCTGACATGTTAATGGGGCTGAGGAAACAATGGGTTTCAGAGGTAATTGCTGAAGCAATGACTTCCAGGCAACATTTGACTTAAAAAAAGTGTTGCTGCTACTGCTGCCGCTGCGGCAGAGGAGGCCAGGAGGGGTGGGCGGGGGCTCTGCTCATGGCCTGGCTCCAGGATTCCAGCCACGTTGGCTTCCTGCGGAGCTCAGGTGGGCCTGCACCCCTGCAGCCCTGGCGCTGAGGAGAGCCTTCCTTTCTGACAGCCTTTGTTCTGCCCGAGGCTGGTGGTCGTTTCTCAGGGAGGAGAGAGAACCATACAGCGGCATCGGCGTATAAAGTTCCTGACTAACATTGCATGAGAGGGGGGGCTGTAGGGCTGGGAGGCACTGAGTCCCCCTCCAGCCAGCCCGTCTGTGCAGGGACCAGCCTGCGGTGTGGGGCTGACCCTGGTGCTATTACCACAGGACTCCACAGATGTGTTGTGAAGATCCAGTGAGACTCAGTCCAGTGAAATGTCAGCCACAGTCTGCATAGCAAGCGAGACGGGAGCCAACATTTAGGGAGCACGGTCTGGCTCCCAATACCACTTCTAAGCACTTTCCACATGCGACCTCTGCTAACCCACCCAACACCTCTCTGCAGGAAACATTATGCCCATTTTACACAAAAGAAGACTGAGCCTCTGGAGCTAACAGCCAGAGTCCCAATTTAAGCAAATGAGTCTTATATCAGGGCCCACCTCAGAGCCGTCAGGAGCCACCTATGGCTTTCCGGGTAAGTGACTCAGCACAAGTCACTTGGTCTACCTGCTGCACTTCTTAGGAGCCCCAGCCTGCCAAGTGCCGCACCCTCAGGTAGGTGAGGTTCCGTGAGGCTCTTTGCTTGTAAAGGAAAACTCAGGAGAGGCAGTTAAGAAATTTTTGCAAGTGTGTAGCTGCCTGAAAAAGAAAATAGGTCAGAGGTTCATCCTAGGCATGAGGAAGTCCAATATCCACCTTGGATAAGGAAATGGGAGGAGAAGAGGACACTGGGCCCAGCTCCTTGCAAAGGCTGTGCCCCAAATTGTTAAAGCTTATTTCTTCACTCATCTACCCATTAAATCATTCAACAAATATGCTCCCAATTACCTGCTGTGCATGTGGTACTACTGGGCAGTAGTAAGAAGACAGAGGCCCTTGGAGTTCGTACCCACTATGCCCCCGAGTTTATTAAGCTCCACACTCCACCTCAGCTTCCTCCCAACCCTTGATTTGGAGCCTCCCTGAGTCCCGGCTCCTGTTGCCACTGATGCCACTGATCACACACCCTCTTACTGCCCAGAAGAGAGGAAGTCCCATCTCCATCATATGATTCCCCGTGTCTGATCGGGGCCTGGCCTCAGGTAGAGGGAAGCCAGCCGCTCAGGCCCTTCACCACAGGGAAGCCACCTGGTATGGGCAATACTGGAAACCAGTCTCAGAGGCTCCGGAAGCAGAGAGGCCATCTCCCCGAGGGAAGCTGTGGAAGCCGCCATCTGTGGATGACCCGGGCTATGCTCTTTGAACCCAGAAGAATTTTCCCAGCACTCAGGATCATTCTAATGACATTCTAATGACATTCTAATGTCATTCTAATGACAAGAAATATGGACGGAGTCTCGTGAGGCCTGAAAGTCCCAAGAACTGGCCTGGCGACCCAGCAGCCTCCAGGAAGGAGACACACAGTGGAGGGAAAAGTCCAACTCACTCTTGCCTCATTAGGAGCAGGAAAAGTTCTAGAACTATCACTAGTGCTGCCTGTTTCCCACACCAAGGCCTCCAAAGAGAAATGTCCCTTTCCGGTCAGTGGTGTCATTTCTGCAATGGAGGAATTACTATAGGGAACATAGGCAGACTAGAGCTTCCCAAGGCAGAGAGCAAGACCATCCTCAACAACACACCCACGCACCCCTTAATCTCATGCTTTTCATCTTCCCTAGAAAGCTTCATGCGTACTCTCAGCCACTCGTCTGTGAGACCTTCCCCGATGCTCCTCCTCGGGGCTTTCTCAGGGCTTCACACCAACATCTCTTTCAGGAGATAGTTATTGTTCACATGGGTATCCCTCCTGCAAGACTGAGGCTCTGAAAGTTCAGAGATCTGACCTCATCAGGCTTTGTATCCCAAATATCAAGTACAAGGTTGTCACGTCAAATGAGAGAGAAGGAAGGAAGGAAGGAAAGGAGGGAGGGAGGTCCCATCCCAATCCAAGTCTCAGAAGGGGAGGAGAGGGAGGGGAGGGGCATGTGTGCAGCCAGCTACAGCCACCTCCTGCTGTGCAGTCTCCAGCCATCAGCTCAGGATGTGGTCGCAGCCTGATGTGTCATGGAGTGGGAGGGATGGGTATGGTACACGTGTCCTGGCTCACAGCTCCAGCTCCAGGCCAGGCCCAACGCCTATTCAGCCCTCACAATCCTGCACTTCTGCTTCACTCCCTCTTCCATCCAACAGATGAAGAATAACATTTGTACTGTTGCAGAATGAGTAGAACTCTGGCTCCTGTGCCACAGGTTTTGTGTGCATGTGTTGCAGTTCAGAGGGGAAAGTTTATTTAAACTATGACAACAATATCGGTTTCGTCAGGCACACCTTCATCAGCAAAAGTTGGCACCGCAGTTGCCAGGTTTTGGATAAGAGTAAATTGTTCTTGGGCCTGGGATTTAGCTCAGTGGTTCCGGCACCTGCCTTGCAAGTGCAAGGTCCCAGGTTCAATCCCTGGTAACTACATACAACAATGCCGGGAGCAGAGACTCACGCTCACTAGCAATCAGAATCACATACCACAGTGCCGGATGTGGTGGTTCATGCCTGTAATCCCAGCACTTGGGAGGCAAAGGCAGAAGGACTGCTGAAAGTTCAAGACAGGGCTAGTCTGAGCTACAAAGTAAGACTCTGTCTCAAAAAAAAAAAAAAAAAAAAGAGTAAATTGTTCTCATATATTTTATGGCTCTTTCTTAATTCTTCCTTACCATTTTACTATTTATGAGACTTTTTAAAAAAACTTCTGTGGCTTTGGTTTCAATTATATTTCTCTCTCCCTCCCCCTTCCCACCCCCCCTTCTAGAACCTCTGCTTCTCATAATAAGTCAAAGGTAAAGCTTATGGCCACAATGACCCAGCACTTACAGGGTGGGGGGTGAGGGGGGTAAGTGTGAAGGTCCAGGTATGTGCAGGTCCCACAAACTGTCTTCCAAGGAACCAGGAAAACCAAATATTCTTTGTTTGAAATAAGGCAGGGATCTCAGAGGAGTCACTAGAGAAAGGAAGAAGAGACTGTCAAAACCTACATGGGCCAGCACAGAGATGCCTTATTTCATCATAAAAATAATCTGCTTTTCAGATGAAGAAGCCAAGGTTAAGAAATTATAGTCACTGGGGGCCGGGGATTTAGCTCAGTAGTTCTGGCACCTGTCTTGCAAGCGCAAGGACCCGGGTTCGAGCCCTGGTAACCACATACTATACTGGGTGTGGAGACTCACGCCCAGCAGCAACCAGCACCTCATACCACAGTGCCGGGCATGGTGGCTCACGCCTGTAATCCCAGCACTGCAGAAGCAGGAGGATTGCTGTGATGTGAGTTGGAGGCTGAGCTCAGGGCCAGCCTGAACCACAAAGCGAGACCCTGTCTCAAAAAAAAAAAAAAAAAAAAAAAAAAAAAAAAAAAAAAAAAAAAAAAAAAAAAAAAAAAGAAAAGAAAAGAAATTATAGTTACTGAATAAATATATTTTGGTATCCACTGTAGACAGGCACTAAAATAGACAGTGGGGCTATCCAGGGGACAAAACAGACAGACCTTTTGTTCTGTGCAGCCAGTAATGTAGCTGGATATAAGGGACAAAAAAATAAATATGATCAGTATGAAAAATAAAGAGCAGGTTAGATGATGAGCCGGGCCGAACACAAGTCACTCACAAAGTAAGGAAGTGCAAAGGCCCTAGGGCTAAAAAGGTGAATGAGGAAGAGACCCTCTAGGGAGGCAATCAGGCAGGTCAAGGGAAAATGATGGGCACAAAGAAGGGACCAACCATGGTGGCCGTCAGGGTCACTTCAGACTTTAGCTTTCACTCTCAGTGAAGCAAGGAAGTCACCACAAGGCTGTAAGGACAGGAGAGTTATGGTATGATTGCGTGTCAAAGATTCTCTGGCTGTTGATTTGAAATCACTGCAGGGCACGTGGGTAGAAGGAGCTAAGTCAATTAAGAACTCTGCTGCAATCACCAGGTGGGAGGTGGTGGTACTTGGATGAGTCTCCCGATGTGTGAGAAAACAGTGCTCCTGTCCCAGGCAGCCTTCAACATGGAGAGAAGTAACGGATCCTGGACACATCAGAAGGAAAAGCCAGCAAGTCTCCCTGATTGATCGGATGTGGAGGGTGAAACACAAGGAGGCCAAGCGACCATATGAGCGTGTTCACTGGACTTGGCTCCCGCTGTCTGAGTAGAAGGAAGGTAGAGGCTATAGACCGGGTCTGAGCTCCAGGAGGGTTCTGGGACATAGGCACACATGTGGGAGCCATGAGCCCACATGGCATTCAAGCCACAAAGTGGCTCCTCATCCTTTTTCATTTCCGGGATCTTCTCAGTCCCTCCTGGAGAGGTATGTCCAGGTTTAACGGAAGGAGCAGACTCTGACTCAGACGTGGTCTGTCCAGCCCCTGGCCCTGGCTACCCATTTTGATGCACCTCAAGCAGGTCACTGCACCTCTCTGGACCTCCATCTCTTCATCAGAAAGTGAGCAGGTGAGACAGTGCCATGAAATACTTAACACTGTGTCCAGGGGATGGAAGACACAAAAAAGCAACTTGCTGTGGTGGTCGCAAGGGCAGCAGAGAAGACCAGCTAAGGTCCGCAGGTGTCCCCACCCCACTTCCTCCTCCCAAGTCCTTTTAGCCCTGCAAGTTCACACGGGCCACAGATGCTGCCTGAGGGCTTGTTCCGCACACGCTGTTCAGGAGGGTGGGCAGCGGCAGGATACACCCAGAGGGACACGGGGACTTCGGACAGGCCTTGCAGGGACTTCTGTTGGGAGTCACACCCAGGCTGTGGCTTCAGGAGGGGGGCAGCCGTAGAACCCATGCACATTTTCTTGGTGGGGGAGGGGAGCAGGAGGAGGGTCTCATGATCCTGCAGCCTGGAGAAGTGATGCATGGGAATATACACTGGGACTATCTGGGGCTGCGGGCAGAGGTAGGAGGTTAGTTTCTGGAGAGCGAGAATCAGGCATATTCCCAGCCTCCTCACTGAGAGTAGGGGTTAATAAATGAGATGAAGTATCCAGGTGAGTGGCGGCACATATATGTAACCGCTCGTGTGTACTCATGGGAGTATGTGTGCCATGGGGCCTATGTCTTGCTCACATAGGTTACAGTCTACAAGACACAGCAGGCAAAAGCCAGCAGCCTGAAAGTGCCATCCCAGGAGAAGCCACCTGCATCTCGTGATAAAGTGGAGACACCAGCAGCCCAAGGACCCGGCAGGCCAGGCAGTAGTCCCTACTCCACGGAGATGAAACATGCTGCCTCCTCCCCAAGGCTGAACAGCACTGTGTGCTGCCTGATCCAGCTGGCGATGCCTCCCACACTGCACATCGAGTTGGTCCTGGGTGGACCTGGGCCACGCCCAGTGGCCAACCAAACCGAGGCAGCGGTCCCTCATCCCGACCAGGCTGGAGCCCTCTGTGTCTCCCTCTTCATGGACCAAAGTCACAGCTCCTCACCTTCTGCCCTTGGAAATGAATCATTTAAGATTCCCCTTTCATCCCGGAGCCCTCCAACAGCCTCATGAGCCGTAAGCATGTCTCCCTAGGTAGAATTTAAGGCAGCTGCAAAATGCCTCGATATTTTCTGAGGCCTTATTGTTCTTAAACTCGTTAGAGAGGCCATGGAGTTAATTAGTATATAGATTTTCCCATAGAAAGCTAATTTTCAGAATGATTTGCAGCCACTGGGTCTGTAACAGACTGCAATCTATTTTCTTCTCAAAATTTTTTCCAAAAGCAAAGTCCAAATTGCAGTGACCAGATATCTCCATATTCCGGCCCCAGCCCGCCCACACTCTCCAGGGCCCGGGGCCCCCACAGCTGGCTGCTTCCCCTGAATCTTGTGCAGGCTGCTGGCTCTCAGCCCTCTCTTTGCACAGACACTAGTCCAGGCCGAGGGTGACTTTGGGCAAGAGGCAGAGAGAAGCTGTTCTTCAGTATTTAGTGCACGAGCCTGGGCATGGAAAGACCAGAAAAGAACCCAGCCTCTGACCTTCCAAAGCAGTCATTTAACTTCTCTGTACTCCATTTCCCTCATCAGGAACATCACGACAGTAATCCCTGCCTCACATGGAGCGTTAGAAGGATCATTGTTAACACTGATTTTTTTTTTTTAGAAAGGTAATGTTTATTGGTACTTCCAGTGCCTTTAAGTTCTGGACTATAAGTATTTTACATCATCTCATTAAGTTCTTATCTTCTGCTTATTTCATGGGAGGAAACTGAAGCTCAAAGAGATAAAATAACTTGCCCGGGGTCATCATGGGTGACACATCAGGGCTTTGAATCCTCGTCTGCCGACTCCAGAGCTCTAACTTGGTAACTACTTCCTGAAGGGAAGAGGCCCTACGATGGTGCCCATGAACACGGCCCATGAACGCGGTCTCTGTTGTTTTTTCCCAGGATTCCGAGGCCTCACTGACATTTTACAGTAACCTGCTTCCGCCCACTGCGCTCCTCACTCTCAGCTCTGGAAAGTGCCTAAGACGCTACAGAATCCATCTCTCTCCCATTGGGCGGGTAGAAAAATTGAGCCCCACAGAGCTTACCCCAGGAGAGCAGGTAACCCCATGACTGTGGCCCCACCCCCCACAGAGCCTGCTGCCTTGCCATCCCCAGACTCGGGCCTCCTCAGAGAGCACCTCACAATACAAGGCCAGGGAGGAGTCTCCACCTGACAGCCGGGTGATAGTTCGGAAGGTTTCCTGTGCTGAGTGAAGGCAATATTAGTCCTCAGAGATCGGCTTGCGCCCGAGAACCCTTGTCAGAAAATGTGATGACTTAGTGGACTGAAAATGTATTTCCCTGCCTTATCACACATCTGGAGTTCCAGCAGAGCAGTCCCTGGGCTGGGGAGGCAGCCAGCCTTGAGAATTTGCACAGATATTGGTATTTATCAGAAAAAGTCCAAATGGAGGCTGAGCTGGGAGGGTGATGGGAGTAATAGCTTGAGAACATGCCGATGGCGATAAGGAAAGTGTATCTGCTCATTACCCAGGGGCCTCGCCCACTACCCAGACCTGCAGCCCTGCTCGCTCTTGGCTTTAGGAGCTGATTACACTTGTTTTTTCCACTGGTAGGAAAAGGCTGGACATCTTGACTGGGAAAAGCCAGCTGCTTCCCTGGAAATGGGCTTCCATTCCATTGAGACTCCACTCAGCCGCCACTTCCTGAGCCCTGAGAGCCAGGCCTTGTGCCAGTCAAGCCTCACTGGCACCAAGCTCTCCTTTGTGCTGTACCCTAAGTTGGGGGTGGATGTCTACTGGGTGCCAGGCCCTAGAAAGGCTGACCTTCCAATGCACACTGGGTGCTGTGGGATGGGCTCCTCCCATCATACACTGTTAGTGCTGAGTACCCAGATATAAGTCTCAGTCAGCTGCTGGGGAGTTGTTTGGGTCCAGGAATAGAGACACAGGCCCCCTTAGCTAAAATATCCTCAGAACCATTTTCACTAGTGAGGACCAAGATACTCAAGAGGCTCACTCTGCTCTGGTACTCTGGCAAGCCTTCCTGAAGAGCAGCCTCAGAAGTCGCCTGGAAGGATGAGCCAGACTTTTCCAGACATAGATGAAGGCAAGATTATCCCAGGAACAGGACATAGCTAGGAAAAAGCAGAGAACAGGGCCAGGTCTTGGCATACTTAAGAAATCACAGGTTGACCAGAGTTGAAGGGGAAATGAGGAGACAGAAGATGAGACTTCAAAGGAAGGACAGGGCCACCTCATCTGGCTCTGGGAGCCATGCAGGTCTGCAGAGTCACTTAGACTACTGTACTCCAACCAGACGGGCTCCATCACTATTGCTCGTAGTACACCTCCTGGTAAAAACACTCATGAAAGTTGGATTTGACAAGAAGGAAAGGGGGAGAAGAGAGAGAGGAAAGGAAGGAGGGAGGGAGGGAGGGAGGAAAGACAAAGTTGGATGCTCGCTATGAATTCTGGGTGGGTCTGAGCACATCAGGCCTGAGCACGAGCTCTCCAGGGGCGCTGTTGTTCCACCCACCTCAACTCTGACAGAGAGGGAAGACTTTTACCATTCACATGGGGCAAGACTGAGCGCTCTTCCTGAGGGGCAGAGAAGACAGATACCCAGTGCTCCCCCTCTGGGCCTCTTCCTCACTGTCCCAGTAACTCTGCTCTACCCCAAACACGCAAACCCCCATTTAGCAGAGAAAAAGCCCTGCATCTGGCTGAACATTCTCCTTCGAGGCACTTGTCCTTTGGAGCTCAAAGAGACAAGGACCTTCCCATTTCTCACCCCAAGCAGCTTCTATCCAGCCATATCTACTACCTTCTCTGCAACAAGTTCTGGAGAATATAACTATCCTCACATTATTACATCTCCAGAGTATTTGGTGTCCTAGCCTCACCAACAGGAACTACCATAGGAAGGCAGATAAAGTCCTCACCTCAGTGATGACATTTATTGACCATCATCTGTGTTCCAGATACTGGCCAGAGGATTTCCTATCAGTTTTCTTATCAACCCCAATGGCCACAGGATGTAAGTAGCGCCACCTTGTCATCTTCATCGCACAGATAAAGAAACTGAGTCTTAGATTCAGTCATGTGCCTGAGGTCGCACAACTCAGGATATGGGCTTATTACCAGTTCTGCATTTCCTTAGCCTTGGGGAAAGGATTCCTTTCTCCCTTCCCATCTGAGCTCCACTTCGGTACAAACAAGCTCTTCAGGTGTAGCTCCTCTGGTCCTTGTTTCTCAGGAAGCCACTGCTTCTCCCAAGGTTATAGGGAAAGCTGAGCCAGGGCCAGGGGGCCTTCAGTGCTCATACTCCCAGGCTAGGTGGGCTTTCCGGGGTCCTCTGCCCTGCAAACCTCAGCTCTCCGAGAGCCCCTCTCTTCTCAGAGACTGGCACCCCGCTCTCTCACTGCTACACAGCGCCGATTCCCCAAAGGGTTAAAAACGGGAACCAAATAATTTATTTCAAGATCTTCAAAAACAAATTCAAATTTTTTTTAATTATGTCAAATTAAGGCCATTAAAAGTTAAGCTGTGTACCAAGAGCATTTTCCTGGGAAAGGTGCTGCAACATCATTATTTCTCCCCAAAACGCACTTACTGTACATTTCTCAAAGCCATCAGCCTTGATTGAAGGCTAATGAAAAAGCTGTCCTGCGTCAGTTTATTCCTTGTATCCATTAAGAATAATTACGGCTGAACAATTTTTGATGCCTGTAACCTTCGAAAGCGTTGCTAATGGCATTATAAATTGCTCCTTGTCCAATGACTACGGCGAGATGCTTAATTCAAAGGCGCTCTGTCAACAGGACTGATTTGTGTGGCTAATGAGTGCGTTTAAAACAACAGCCTGGGCTCATGCATCCGAATGTCAATAAGAGGACGGGGTTCAATAAGGAGGCTTGTCCGTAATAATTAGCAGGGACAAGCGCTCTGGATCAGACCCACTGTGGCTTTCACAGCCCAGTTCTCGAGACATCACCAACCTCCCTAGGGCTCACCCAGGCACAACTCTTTGCTCCTAGGCTGAGGTTAGAACCAGGACCCAGAGAACCGGGGCAGGCAGAGCACAGAGGCAGGGAAGGAGGCGCATACCACAAGGTGTGAGGCAGACAGGGGAAGATGACTAGCTACCATTTATGGAGCACTTAATGCTGCAGTTGCCTGTGGAGCACCCACTGTGTGAGGCGCTGGGAGAGATAGTGGTGAAAAAGACAAACCCAGCCGCTGGCCACCCCGAGTTCACCAAACAGTGACCCAAGCCGTAACCAGGGAGGCCAGCAAGTGTCACAGAGCATGCCATGACCAGCCTGCGCAGGGGCAGCAAGGCCTCAGGTGAGGCTGTAGGACCCTTAGGAGTTAACCAGGGAGACACACGGCCTTCAGGCAGAAACTCTTCAGAGAAAAGGGGGTGAGAGTCAAAGGGAGCCCACCTGCTGGGTGGGTGAAGGGGAGATAAGAGGAGTGGCAGAGGCCCGAGAGGAGGGGCGAAAGGGGCAGATCCTGGCTCCACATGCCCGGCGTGTCGTGGGAGTTGCACCAGAGGCAAGGAAGGACCGTAGGTACAACTCTGTCTCCAGTCTCAGCATGGAGAGTGTCTCCTGTCCCAGCTCCCACAGGCTCAGTGCCAGCGGCATCTTCCCCGGAAGTCAGCCCTGATTTCCCAGTTTTCCTGTTAGGCTACAACCCCCAGCTGCCATCCAGGTTACACTGATCCGTAGATCCTCATTTCCTGCATGTCGTGTGGATGGCTGTCTCCTATTTCCTCATTCACGGAGACTCATGCCTTCCTTCGCACCCACTCCAAAGGGGCAACCACAGTGTCGGGCACACAGCTGCCCTCAGTCAGGACTCAGCAGCCGCCTGTTCACTTTTCCGGGCATCCTCACTGCTACTGTGATTCCCAAGGATGAGTTTTTATTACACAAACATCACTTGGAAGTTAGGATAGGCGAGGAGTGGGGATGGGAGAGGGGATGTGGGGTGGGAGTAGGTGTGCAGTGACGAGACAGCACAGCCCCCCGGGACCTGGACATGAACACACACACAGCATGCTTGTTCAATAGCACATTTAGCAGGTGCAAGGGTCCCGCGCCTTTGCAGGAGAGCACGAGAAGCGAGGCCTTAAAGGCCCAGCTGAGGCGTCTGGGTTTTAATGTGCTACAAAGAAAAGTCAATGCTTGCCTTAAGCTGGGGTGTAACTTAGGCTGACGTGTGATTTAAGAAGATGCCTGTGACTGCATGTGAGAATTAAACCAGAGAGAAAAGAGATCAGAGGGAAAGTCTGGCTGAGAGCTCAGGATCTAACTGCCTGAGTTCAAATCCTCCCTCTGCCCTATGCAAGGATTAAACATTAAGTACAAGTTACTGGTCCCCAGTAGCCTTGGTTTCCCTCTGTGTAAGATGGGGATGACAATAAAACCTACTCTGTGGCACAGCGGTGGGAGTTAAACAAGAAAACTCACGCAAAGGACTTTGCATGATCCCCCACAATGATTAAGCACTGACATCACTCACATCACTGCATAGTAGCCATGCCAAAATAATGCAGCCTCCTCTTACCCCGTGAGGAAACAAAGGTGCCCAAGGGTGAAGTCACTGGCACAGGTCCCTTAGCTGGCCCAAAGTGTGAGCACTGACACAATAGCCAGTACATGTTCCTCTGCCCGGTGCCCCCTGCACAGGGGTGACAGTGGGCATGTTGGTGTGTATGTGTGCATGGGTGTCCTAGCACAGGAGCGGTGTGTGGAGTGGAGGCTGGGTACAGCACAGCCACACACACTCCTGCACCCAGTCTGGGTTTCTGTCCCAGGACAACCCCTGGCCTGCTAGCAGAGCTCCAGGTGTTTGCCCTCAGGGGCCACGAGGAGCAGACACGGTGGGGGGCCACTCTCTGGCCCACCTGCCCTCGGGCACCCCATCCTGGGCCTCTCCAGGTGCGGAGGCAGAGGGCAGGTTTCTGAGGACAGCTGTCACGATCTGTCTCCCCACTTGGGATGACAAGTCTCAGATCTCTATCACAGAGAGGTGGCAGGGAAATCCTGGGAGGAAATGATAAACGAGCGTTTGCCCCAATCTGTCAGCAAGGAAAGGCTTCTTCTGAAAGCCCTTCCCTTAGACTCCTGCCAAGAGAAAACAAGGGAGCCCCTCTTTCTATCTGAAGTCTAGGCTCAGTCCTGTCTGAGACAGTGGGGTGTGAGGCGTCCTGACATCTCCCTTGTTCATGGAGCATATTTTGAGCTCCCGTGGTGCAGGGCCTCTCTGCAGCATCCACCTGGCTTCCATGACGACTCTTCTGCGTCTCCTCTGGGATGTCTGGCCAATCCCTCTTGGTTTTTCACTCTCTTCCTTCGCCCTCTGTTTTTTTCTCACTCTGAGCCTTCTGCCTGAGTGATCATCCATCCCCGGCTCCCCTGGATATTACACCCAGGCTCTTCCACATACTTTTTATTCCAGCCAATGCTCCTCTGAGTCTGACCCGTGTAGCCAACTGCCCCAGGCCCCTCTCTATTCAGGGCATTTACAGGGATCCAGGACCAACATGTCCAAAGCAAATATGACTTCCGTCCTCACACCGGCTCTGTCCCTCTCTCTTCCACCATTCGGATCCCTGCAATCATTCATCCAAGCCAGAAACTAAAAAGCAAGAAAGTCTGGGTTTAGTTCCATGTAGCCACACGGAACATGTCCATGTGGCCACAGCCATTTGCTTAGCTTAATCAGTCCTCTGTGTCTGCAGCTGCAAAAAGGGAGACCATAAAATGTCCCACCACGAAAGTCGTTGTGAACTGTGAATGGTTTAACATATGCAGGGTTAGTCGAGTAACTCCCATATCCAACTGCCAATGCCTTCACTAAGTTCTGGATTTCTTCTGCTGGTCTTACCCCTTCATGGAACAGCTAGTGCTGGCCTTCCTAGCTCTAGAGATCGTCACAGGATTTATTGAGGCTCCTGATGCTACTGCTTAGTAACTAAATCTCACCAGTCTGCTTCCCTCACCTCATTTCCCACACACCATCTCCATCCTGGAATTCATCTTCTGGGAATTTGACCTAAGAGAGTTCCCCAAGACCCACCCCACAGTCCAAGTGAATTTCCCCTAACCTCTTCTGCTCACTGTGTCAGATTCCATCAACACTGAGTACACTGACCAGTTTCCCCATCCTTTCTGCACACGAGGGGAAATTACCTGAGTAGGAACACGCTCACGCATCTATGTCTACAGCACCTCCTCTCGTTCCTGGAAAAGTCCTGCTCATACTTAGAAGTTCATATGAATCCACCTCCTGAGGGATTTTGATGTGGTTTATTGTACAAATCATCAGGCATTCCTTGTTTTCTTGATTCTTATAGAGAACAGGTGTGAAAGACATCTCATCCTTGAGCCTGAAGGCTGTAGGAGGCTTAGAGATGAGATGAAAGCTGAGAAGAGGCCTGAGAAAAGATGACAGAGACCAGGAGATCAGGGAGGAGATGTGAGGTTCGTGGAAAATATACTGTCTTTAGCAGTAACACAGTATGACAGTCATAACCTATACACCAACATTTATGTTAGCCTGTGTACTCTGGGTGCTCCCTACAAGTCTGTTTGATGGCTCCCAGGCATCCCCAAGACAAACCCAAGCCTATCCAGCAGGGCTCATGATGGACCTATGGAATCCACCCCTTGCCTACTTTCCTGACCTAACTTCTGGTCAGGTCTTCTCTGTACACCATCTGCTCCTCAAACACAGCATCCTTACTCATATCCTCCCACCTGTGTATGGACAGGCCCACCTCTGGAAAGCCCTTCCCTGCTCTTGCCACCCAGGGAACTCCTGTCCAGCTGAAGACACTTTCTGGTTTCCCTGGGAGGACCTTCCTCTCCTCCTCTGGTTCTCCTTACATCACCTCACACTGGGATCATCTGTTGTCTGTCTCCTCAAGCTCACAGTGAGCTCTGTAACAGGCAAGGGATATATACAAGATATATATATATACATCTGTGTCCCCTCCTAGCACTTGACCCAACTCTAGAACAGAAATGATTGCTCAAGGGGATGAGAGGGGTGTCTGCATCTGAGCCAGCTCAAGGCACACTCATGGGCATGACAGATGGCAACCTGGGCATGGATGGAGAAGCTTAGAACGCCCTGGAAGCTCTGGAAAGCATGGAGTCAGGGACTTGGCCAAAGCCTCCTGCAACAAAGGGAACTAGGGAAGTCCGATCCATGGTTTTCATCTAGACCTTACCTGGGAATGGCAGCCAACAGTCTCAGTGCTGCCTCACATCTGTAGTGACATGGGATACCTGCCCCAGCATCATCCTCATTAGTAGCATCCTACAACCCCACATCTGAAACCAGGTGTGATACTGGTCTATTTTACAGATGTTAACCAAGGTCCAGAGGTCTCATAAGCTCCTTCCAGCTCCATTGGTCCTTGATTCAGGAACTGTTTATGGGCCTCATGCAGAGGACCCAGGAGTGAGCCCCTGTGCCACCCAGTGTTGGCCCTCATGCTGGAATTCTCTGCTGGGAGCCCAAATCCTGCCCAAGAAAAAGCAAGGGGACTGGGGCAGAGAGGGAGGCAGAGACACTTGCCCCTTGAAGAGCGTTCATGCTGACCTTCCAACATGGGTCACTTAGGGGACAGATGACCCTCCCTCGGACAAGTTAGGGGTTATGCCACATGTGGTTCCATAGACCTCCCAGAATCTCTGAAGCCAACCTCAACATGCCATGTATAGGACAAGTGACACAGAATGCATGATCGGGTTTCAGAATTGCAGAACATCACAGACATGGTAGTTGTTATTAATGCTATTCTTATATACAATATTTTACTTGGGAGGGAGGTTTCTGACATCCTTTCATTCATAGAAATGTATTCAAGAGTGAACCAGAATATGGAAGATTTCAAATAAACCACTGAATCGAAACTATGATTACTTTTGTAGAATAAGGCTTCTTTATTCTAGAAAAATCTCAAACATCTGAGGCAAAAAGATAAATAAGCAAGATGATTTGGATTTTTTTTTCAGTTAGCAAACGTATATCTTCATGTTAATGCATAAAGCATCTGTGAGTGCAGGGGCTGTTGTGCATGGGCTCACCAACATGCATGAGTGTGTAAGTACACGTGTGCGGGAGACATACCTGCTGTCCTATCTAAATTTTAAGTTCCCCAAGGACAGAGACAGTGTCTTCTTTCCTGTCCCCCACACACAGCCTGGCACATGACTGATGCTCAATAATTACTTGTTGAGTGAAAGAAAGTGAAGACAGTCCGGTCAATAAGAAAGAGCTGATGTAGCAACCTTCCCCTGGGCAGCATCTTGATGGGCCGTGACCTCCTGTCAGTTACCAGCAGCTGAAATGGGGCAGGGGAAAGAAGGGGCTGAATTGCTAATACTATGACTCTGCAGAGTACCAGGAACTGTTTCCTCGTGTTGTCATGGCCTCACCACCCCATTAGATGTTGGATTTTTGTCTCCATCTCCCCAGCCCACCCTGCTGCACATGCACACACACGCATCTGTACACACTGTCACGTTCCTGAGGGCCTCACCTGCTGCTGTTCTTTCTGACACACTCATCTTAGGAACTCTTGTCATTTCTCCTCTCTCTTCGAAGATCCTCAGCACCTCTCTCTGCCCACATGTTGGAGGACCAGTGTTGAGACTGATGGTCACGTGACCCCTGGGACTCTTAGGGCCTTTGCTGCTGTTATCTGGAAAGCGACCACATTCCCTATGATTCTTCACATCAAGACACGGAGTCTATTTCTCTTCCCCTTGACTTGAGGTGACTTGGGACTCCTCATGGTCACTGGGATGAGGCAGAAGAGGTGTTATGACTCTCTGAAGCTGTTTGAAAGATCTTGCTACCCAGAAAGATAACAAAGATAAACAAGAATGGGCAGGAGATGAGATGTTCAGGAATTTAGGGAAAACAGGGGGAAAAGAGCAGATATGGAGAGACAGAAGAAAAAAAAAAAGATGAGTACAGAGACCAAAAACAGAGAGAGAGAGAAAGAAAAGGTTACAAGGCCGGAGATTTAGCTCAGTGGTTGAAGTGCCTGGCCTGCAAGTGCAGAGGGCCCAGGTTCAATCCCCGGTGACCACATACAACAATACTGGACATAGTGACTTACACCCACCAGCAATCAGAACCACAAACCATAGTGCCAGGCATGGTGGCTCACACCTATAATCCCAGTACTGGGAGGCAGAGACAGGAGGATTGCTGTGAGTTGAATGCTGAGCTCAGGGCCAAGCTGAACTACAAAAGCTAGACCCTGTCTCAAAAAAAAGAGAGAAAAGGTTACAGATGAAAAGAGAACATCGACGGGATATAAAGAAAAGAAAAGAAACAAAAACAAATAGGAACAAGAAGAAACAGAAATCCCTTCCAGGGAAACATGGCGCAGGGCCACAGGGATCCGCACAGGTGTCCTTCGTGGGACACTGCCCACTCTCTCTGCCAGGCCCAATGGTGCCAAGATAAGGAGGAAAAAAGAATGGAGAGAAGAGATGACATGTCAGGGCACGGAGTGGCCGGGCCACCTGCACCCAGGTCATACTCTGCTATACCATGTCCCGGTGCCTACTTTCTCCCTCCTGGACACCCGAAGCTCCAGCCTTCACAGGCTTTGACACAGGTGAGTTGATCAAACAGAAGCAATCAGAGTCGTCTGGCTCTCTTGTGCCAGTCCCTGGGATGTGTGTTACTGAGCTGTAGGAATTACTGGGACTCATCCAGCTTTCTTTCCTTACCAAAGGAAGAGGTAAATCCAAGGGAAAGAAACACTCAGCCACAAGAACAGCACAAAATTTCAGCTGGAATTGGACAGCCCAGCTCTGGAGAGGGAGGACACTCACCCAGAAGGAACCACGGCGCTGGCGCCCTCCCCTCCACGCCCGCAGACCTTCATCTCCTCCACTTCCTCCCACCCGAAGAACCCAGAGAGCCCAGCTCAGCCTCTTACAGAGTCTTCTTACTCCTCAGAGAGAGGCCACAGATACTGGCACCTCCTCTAGGCCAGGTAGTCGGCTTCCTCCATGTCCACTCACTCGGTCACCCCAGGCAGCATTTGTTCCTCTGCGTTAAACCGCATCTATCTCTTACACTGACCCTCAGCTAAGTCCCAGTGTCAGAGGTGAATGGATCTATGACTCTTCTATGTAGAAAAGTCCCCCAAAACTTTAGAGCGTAGTATACCTATGGTCTGTCCAGGTGGCCACCACAGGCCCTACAAGAGCCTTGACTGTGTCCTGACTCACATGACAACTTGCTCTCCTTGTGTGAGACTTCTCTTTTCAGGCAGTGAGGTAGACAGCGGCAAACCCAGGCCTGGGGAGGAAACACGTGTGTAAGATGTAGCCCAAAGAGCAGGTCAAGCTGAAGCCCTCTGCCCAGCCAAGGGTGGGTGGGGTCAGGGCAGACCTGGAGGCAACAGAGAGGGAGCTCCAAGTGGCAGGCAGCTGGCTGGGAAAGCATGGCCACATCACAGATGAAACTTGAGTATGAAGACCTTCTGCCAGGAGGAGCATTTAACTGAGGGCTTCTGTCCATCCCCTGAACAGCACCGAAGGAAGAGTAAGCTCATAACTAGAGGCCCAAGGAGGGGCTTTACTGAGCTGGGAAAGCAGCTGGCCTACACCGGTGCCACACCCATTGCACCAAGATGCTCAAACACAAAAGGATGCAACCAGTCACATCCGGGCTGATCAGGGGCAGAAGGCCCGGGACAAGTGTGAGGAAGAGCAGGATTCTGTCCATAAACATCTCAATAGCGTGATTAACTGAGCATCGCAAATTGTAACCCTTTCCTTTAATGCACTTTCCCTGAATTACCGCAGGAGCCGGTGGCCGAGGAGCCCGTACAAATTGCTGGAATGGGCAGTTAAGCGAGGAGGTCGGAGGTTAAATGAACACGGTTGTTTATGAAGACACAGCCCGCATCCATTTGCATTTTAATATTCTCTCAGTGAGACGGAAAGCCACTTTGAGGACAGCTTGTTTGGAAATCCCATTAACGGGTTATTTATGGGGCTCGTGGCTGTGTGACCCCTGCCCTTGTTTTGTTAAACATGAACCAGACATGAATCAGACGAGCGCCGGGCTCACTGCTATTGTTTCCTGTAGCACGAAATGTCATCGGATTCAATTATTCTGAGGCTGACACTTTCTGAATTATCACCCTCATAATGCTCAATTTTCTCTTTTTTCCCCTTTGGTCAACCTGATTATTTCTGTCTTTGTAGAAAACCGACTCTCGGAGAAGCCATTTCAGTGCCACTGGCTGTCAAGGGGCTGACGAGGCCCCGAGAGGCCGCTGGCCCAGAGGTGGCAGGTGGCCTTGGAGAGAGATCGACACCCCGGGCAGCTGGCAGCCTCTGGGCCCCGTGGCTGGGTCTGGGCATGAGCTCTGTGTTTCCTTGAGAACTGAATCCAGGGGGTTGGCCACTTGGATCTCCTCGATCAACATTAAAATTAATCTTCTCTTGAAAAATGGCCTGGAAACATATTAGAAAGGGTGCGGGGGAGGCAAAGAAGGTTCTGGCCCTGGAGGTTTTGTCGTGAAAACTTCAGTGGCTCCAAAGACTTGTTTCACTGGAATGCTATGATGAGGCCGGGGTACTCAGAGACGGCAGGAAGCACCCTGTCCACAGGCTGTGTGCAAATGTTTGCCAGAAGAAAAGCTGTTCATTAGTTCTCTCATGGGGTCATCTTCAAGCGGACGTCACTTTAAAGTGAAAAAGGACCCCAAGATTAGGCCTAGAGCCTGGGCCCATCTCGCCCCCCTCCGCACTCTGCACTCCCAGGGCCATCAAGCTATTCCATCGGCCACTATCTGTGGCTTCTGTCTGGCCCAGGAGGTCATGATGTGATCTGTCCATCACAATGGAAAGTGAGCTCTGCTTCCCAGGCCCACCGTCCAGCTCTATTACAAAACATTACAGGCCTGCAAGGCCCAAGCGGGCACTGCAAAGGCGAGGGGACCTGACCGCCCTCTCACCCCACCCCATGCCTCCTGTTATCTAAGCCATTGTTTCAGAGCAAAGAACTTTAAAGATATCATGGGACTTCTTGAGGACAATGGGACCCAAACAGAGGGACAAAAGGGCTCAAAGGGTATAGTCTGTAGGAGAAAGAGCTGTCTGAGAAACCTGAGCTTGTCTCTTCACCACAGCCCCTGGCATGACTAGAGAGCTGGCATGGCACCCGTCTGTCTGGGATAAACAAAGGAAGATCCATGAGCCAGGACCAGGGATAACAGTCTCATTGACCAGGCAGTGAAGGCTGCTGGACTCCCCTCTACCTGCTTCAGTGTCTCGGGGCTCTGTAGCTCCTCAGCCTGTTTTGCTATCTATCCTCAATGAAATGCCAAGAATTAAAACCTCTTGGAGCAGCCTTCTGGGAAGGACTTTTGGGACTTGGCATCATAAACTCCCCAGGTCCCTCACCTCCCGCCCCTTCCCCCAATGACCAGAAGCAGCCCCTTTGCCTGTCATGGGGTAACCCCCAGGAGCACGGCCAGTATTGCCCACAGAGGCAGTCTTGATGCGCACCCTGCCTTGGCTGGCATGACGTTGTCACCTCCCAAGTGCAGTATTTGTACCTCAAGCCTTGTGTGGGGGCATCTGGCCTCGGCAGTTGGGCCACTCAAAAGCTGCACCCTGAGGGAGTCAACCCGAGCTCCCAGGCCCAGGCGGCCCGGTCCTCCCTGCCCAGGTGCAGGGCCTGCTGTGACGGCACCTGCCTCCCCTTGGGAGCTCTCTTCCACCACTTTCCGCAAAAGCCTTTCGACCAAGTTTAAAATAGATCTCTCCTTATGAATTGGCCATCTGAGGAATTCTCCTCCAGTGGTTAATTCAATCTTAATAGACGCTGATTTTTTTTCTCCCAGAAGAAAAGGGAACAATACATCTTTAGAACGGGTTTATAAGTGTCATGATTTTTCTACTAATTTACACTGCATTCTCTGCTTTAAAATGTGAAATTACCTCATTGTGTCTCTGAATATCCTCTGTGCTTGGGCCTAAAATTAAGCTTGCCGTAGAGAAGCCTAAATGACCACAATTTGCTATGTGAAATGCCCTGATTGCAAGAGCAATCCCGAGCAATCCCCAGCCCCAGCACAGCCTGGCTCACTCGAGCTGAGCTGATTGGCCTTCCCCGTGTCTTTGCCAAAAACACCTGGTGCTACCTGCCTTGTGGGGGAGGGGTGCCATGAAGTCACTGGCAGGCTTATCCGTCTTCTGTCCCCACAAGTGCATGCTGTCCCCTCCCCACCACCTCCCAGAACCTAAAGAGTGTGTGCTTCTTGCTCAGCCACCCAAATTGCTCCTGAACAAATGGTGCCTTCCCATGAACTCACGCTGCAGGCCACCAGGCCATTCCTGAACAATATCTTGCAACCAGGGCAAGTTCTACAAGCCTCCAGCGACACCGTAACTGCCCCTTATTCTTTCGAGGGTATCGTGTGGTCCCCAGTGTGCTTCTCTTCCCCCAAAAGTTAGGCTTTTGTGGGAGGACTTGGTATCACCCTTGGGTACCAGCTCTTGGTCACTGTGACACCTGGAATTAAACTTCTCAAGCTCAGTTCAGACTCTGCCATGAACTGCTTCTGCAACTTCTGGGGCTTCTCTGTGCCTTGATTTTCCTCATCTGAAACTGGAAACAGGAGCAGGGCTCCTGTGGGGCTGATGGAGGGCAATTAACAAAGTATCTGGCTTTGTGGGTTGCTCAGTAATGCTGATGGATCTGTATTTCACATATTCAGGTGTGCAAAAATTCTAACTTCATTTTTCTATAAGCACTCTAATTCTTACATTGAGTGTAGAAGTTTCTGTGTAATGAGAAGAACTCTTATTTGGGAATTTAAAAAAAAAAAAACAACAACCTGGGCATATAATGAAGCCAACACTGGCTCAGCTCATGCCCCAACCCCAGCCCCCACAGCAGACACCTCTGCCTCCTGCCCCAGGTCTCCAGATGGGGGTCCAGGCCCCAAGCCAGAGCCCTAGGTGGTACTAGCCCAGCACCAGAGCTCTACTGGGGCTCATCTATGTGACACACAGCCCTCCCTCCACCCACCTGCTCCCAAAGTACAACCAGTTCCTTCGAGAGTTGTGGCCTTTTCACCATGGTCGTATAGTGACAAAGGTAGCCAGTAGCCTCTGCCTCGAGGTCCCGTGTGGCTGGGTCCCACCCTCTAAGCTTTTCAGGAGCAGTAGAAAGCAGATTCATCTCACTGCATCTGTCCTGTCCCAGCTGGTCCTGAATATTTGATCCTGGAACGGGACCCAAGCAGAGTCATGGGAATAGCTTTAACTAATGTCTTACTTTCCTGGAAATGCTGTAACAAATCACCATAAACTGAGTTGTTTAATCAACAGAAGTTTATTATTTCAGAGTTCTGGGGAGTAGAAGCTCAAGACCAAGGTGCTGGCGGCTTGATTCCTTCTGAGAGCCATGAGGGCCCCCAGGGTTGATGTCATGCCTCCTCTCCCCCTGGGCTAGTGGTGGTTTACAAGCTTTGGCACCCCAAAGTGAGCATCAGTATCATTTAACAGACAAGCTTGGGCATATCACCCCAATCTTTGCCTTCTTCTCATGGGTTTGCTTGTGTGTGTGTGTGTGTGTGTGTGTGTGTGTGTGTGTGCGTGTGTATCTCCCTTTCCCTTTGTATAGGGCACCAGTCATGCTGGATAGGGTCTACCTTACCTCTGTAAAGAACTTGTCTTCTACTCAGCATACATTCGGAAATATGGAGGCCTAGGACTTCCCAAAATGAATTTTAGAAAAACACATTTGGACCCATCACAGATCACTGCCCCTTGTTTCATAGCTGAGGATGTCGATGTCCACGCTGGAAAGTTCAGCCAAGTTCAATCAGCAGCAAGTTTCAGAACTGGGTTCTAGCTCAGGACTCTCACACCCATGTGACCTCTCTTGCTTTCTTTCTCGCTCTCTCTCTCTCTCTCTCTCCAGCATAAACCTGAAGGAGGTTTGAGAAGCCTAAAGGAAAAGTCATGGCCATGACCCAGGAGGGCCAATGGTGACAGCATCTCTGCTGAATCCCATCGAGGCGCAGCAGCTGGGTCCGCACGCCCAGCTCCAAGCCTAATGTTCCTAATGGTCAATCAGGCTGCTCCAAAAAGCTTCTTCACAAACATCACTCGTCTTACTCCGATGCCAGCGATGGGACCAGCTTGCACACAGGGAGCACAAACCCTAAATGCAGCACTGAAATGATTTTAATGCTCACCGTCGAGTACCAGAGCTTGGGTCTCCCATCCCCACCACAGCCCATTTTGACGTGGAAGTTGGGAGCCTGAAAGGCAATTTTGTTAATGCTCCTGGGAGGAGCAAGCAGGTCTGGAAACTCATCCATCATCTTAACGCGCTCTGGGATGGACTTGAAAGATAAAGCTTTCATCTTCTCCGCCGGGCGGAGCCTCTTCAATTAGACTCCCAGGGAAGAAGCGGGTGGGAGCAGGGACGGGCACCCTGAGCACAGAAGGAAGGAGACAGAAAGTCGTTCTGTGCATAAGAGCCGGGGGATGGGGGGGACACACTCCATCCTCCAAGTCAGGAAGCACAGTGTGGGGAGAAGGAGCGCCCCACCCTGTTCTGGTGGGGAGACGCTAGGTGAGACTTGGAGAGCAGCCCAGAGAATGCTCAGAGGAGACCAGAAATGGCTGGCAGCATCAGGATGAGTCCTAGGGCGAACCAGCCTTCTGTGGGAAGGAGGGGACAGCTGCTCTACCTGCTGAGGGACTCCTGCTGCCTGCTGGGGACAGAAGACCTCTAAGCGACCACACTTAGAGGAATAGAGAGGTGATGGGTTAATGTGGGAGGCTGCCCAGGTCCCCTAGTCCTCACACGGAAACTATGAGGCCATCCCACACTTCAGGCCCTAATTTACATCATGGGGACCACCCAGCCCCACCAAGTGTTTCCCCCTTATCTCCTGGTAAAGCCAGCAGGACTTCCATGGAAAGAAATAAACAGAAGCCTTCCCCTTGCCTCTCTCTGTCCAGCAAGCCTTGCTCCTCTGCCCCCTCTCCAGGCCAAGCCAAGTGGGCACAGCTAAGTCACAGAGAGGCCACCAGAGTCAGGTGCTTCCCTAGGAAGATTCCTCATGGGCCTGAGAAACCACAAAGACCACTTCAAGGAAGGAAGAAGCAGTTTATCTGAACTTGGACTTGAGTCTCCCTGAGTCAATTGATTATTGATCAGTCTGCCAATAAGTCAACTCGGGACTCACGGAACAGTATCCACTAGGTGCTTCATGGGCCTGGCTCTCTGCTCATCGGCCAGGAAACACTTACAGAAACTCTCTAGTACTAATAACTATAGTAGTAATATGGCAGCTACTGTTTATTGAGCACTTACTTTACCTGTGCTCACTCATTACCTTCCTGTCTATTTCTTTTTCTATATCTCTTTGCCACCTGCTTTAAGCCTCGGTAGTACCCATCTGTCCCCCGTGGTGTTTCCTATTTCACGTCAAGCTGTTTTCCTGCCCAGAGCTCCTTACCCATCCCTCGTCAGCTGACAGCTCAATCTACAGACATCCACTTGGAGTCTTCCCCAGCAAGCCCACCTACCCCAACTCGAGCTCAGAGTCCCTCCCACTCATTCCCTACTACACCTACTTGAGAAGCCAGATGGAGTTTTAATACTCCTTGACCTCGCCCATGAGGGATCACTTCTGGATCTAGAGCTCTCACGGCTGAGCTGGGGCTGCCTGCCGTGAGCTCTCAGAGTAAGTGACTAAGTCGAATAACCGGCGCACGGTTCATCCTACTACCCGGCTCCCACAGCACGTTCAGCGCTGTGGCGTGATGGCGTCCACCCCCAACCCTCCCAGAGTCCGCGGTCTGTCACCTTCTTGGCAGGGGCTGAGGGGGAGGAGGAGAGAGAACTAACAGATACAAAAATGAACTAGAAGGCAGGGCTGTTTCCAGAGAAGAATAGGAATGAACAAAAGCAGGGAACAAAAGGCTTCTCTCCTGCAGGCAGCTGAGCAGGACTGAGAGCTGGGTGTGGGACCGGAAGGACGGAGGCCAAGATGGCGTGTGGTTACCTTTCTCTGCTTCCAAATCCTAGTAGTAATGACCACTTCCACGTTCTCCATCGTCTACTGAGGCTGCTACATGCATGTCCTTCATGTCCCCTTCCTCAAAACCACCATTTCACCAGTGAGAAACGGAGCCCCCGTGGGTTCCTTGCCAAATGTCACCACGTCCTGCATCAGCAGTTCTAAGAGAGCGAGGCTGGGATTTACCGTGAGACTTCTCAACTCCAAAGCTCCATCCCCCAGCTCGCCCTGCCTTGCTGGCCCACGAGTGCGGACTTTGAAATAAAAACTGAAGCCCATGTATTTGAAGGAAGGGGTAACAGTATTTGGGGGAGGGGACACAAGCTCTAACAGTTTAATAACAGCCTATGCAGATAAGAAATAAATTTGTCCTAAGAACAAATGCAGACACTAAGTAACACTCGCATGCCCGGCATGCGTGTCTTTTTGCTCAACCTGACTGCCTCCCTCTTCTCCTCACCCCTCTCTTGGCCTCAGCACACTCAGCACTGCCTAGAGAAAGGGAGGAAGGGCAAAAGGCTCTGTCGCCTCCCAGTCCACCCTGCTGTAAGTGACCAGGAGTCTCCTTTTTCTGAAGACAGAAGCAGTTTCCTTGTGTTCTATGTAAATGAGCTGTTTGTAAATGTGCATCTGTAATAGAGGAGCTGTCAGGTTGGGCTGGGGGTTGGCTGGGATGCCGGAGGACAATAGATTCCGTGCTCTGGGGTCAGGCCTGGGGGAGGGGACTGTGGGGCTCCGGAGACTGGAGGGGAAGAAGCCAGATGCAGGGGTCTGGAGAGGCAGTGATGAGGCCCCAGCCCGGAGCCTTGCTGGGACCTGCAGCCTCAGGCGCCAAGGTAGAGAGGAGCAGCGAGCCTGTGGTGACAGCTGGGGTGGGGGGAGAGTGCCATGTGCCAGTGAGAAGAGAGGCCTGGGGCTCTGGGGCAGCTGGGGCATCCCCTGAGTGCCAGGAAGAGGCCTCAGGGCAGCCTGAAAGCCGCAGCCCTGGAAATCCAGGAAGACTGCAACCAGGGCTCCGTGCCAGCGGGGAGGTGCTGCAGATCTAGGGCTGAGCGGCCCTGTGTGGCCTCCTCCACAGGAAGTGGCCGCCTGGGTCTCACAGGACATGACACAGCTCAGTAGTGCTCCTACTGTACACAGCGACGTTCAGTGAATGGTAGTGTTGCTGCCTAAGAATTTAATTATAAGTAAAAACAAAACCACTCCAGAATGTACTGCAAATATGTACTAATAAAACTAAAGAACTGAGTGAATGGATTATTAATGTAATTAATGTAATTAATGTATTATATAGAAATCTAGTTTTGCTATATAGAGTGTATCTTTGTCTTACCCTAATGGCCAGATAATTAAAATGTTTTTCCAAAGCAAAATAAAAATACACTAGTTAGTGTTAAGCAGAAAGAAAGGCCCCGCAGTGCCTCCTGGCTCTGAGAGAAAGGAAGTTAGCACAGGCAAGTCTTTTCCATTCTCTGCAGGCTCCTTCCAGCCCCGCTCTCTGCAGACCAGCTCCTCCCCGCACGCACAGGGCTGAAGGTCTGTCCCGCCATAGTTTCACCTGCTCTCAAATTCAAATTTCTAGGAAGGAAAGAAAACATGCTGGGCCCAAGCTAGGCATAGTGGCACATGTCTGTAATGGCAGCATGCTGGAGATGGGTACTGCCACAGGTTCAAGCCCAGCTTGGGCTCCATCGTGAGGTCAAGGGCAGCCTGGGCTCCATAGCAGGATGAGTCTAAATATATACACACACACACACACACACACATATATATATATATATATATATATATATATATATATATATATATATATATACACACATATATACATACATCTATATGCGCATATATATATATATATATAGATATAGACAGATAGATAGATAGATATGGGGGGTTCATATGGAATCAGAGGGTCTCTCCAGTCAGTGTAGCACAAAGTTCATTAGTTATTCACTACCCAACAGTTCATTCATTCACCAAACTCATGGGTGGGATCACCCACATGCCCAGTCTATCCTAGGCAAGGTGACAAAAAGCCCCTGCTCGCAGGACACTGATGATCTCGTTCCGAGGAGCAAGGGAAGAAACCTCAGACTTGATGTACAAGATGTCGGGACAGCAAACTGCAGGGCAGAGGGAGAGAGTGCCAGGTCGGGACAGGGAATAAATTACCCTTTTATACAAAGTGGCCCGAGAAGGCCTCCCAAATGAAGTGACATTTAACAGAAAACCCAGAGGAAATTAAGGAGGTCGCCAGTGAAGTATGTGAGGAAAGAGCTTCAGACAGAGAGCCAAGCAGGCACGAAGGCTGAGGAAATACAGCTTGTGGCACTCGGTGCTACAGAGAACATTACCCACGGTGGGGTAAGACTGCAGGTAAGAGAAATGAGGGGCCCAGACAGGGCATGGTTTGGGGTCTTTGGGAAGCAAGAAGTTGTGGGGGTTGGGGATTTAGCTCAGTGGTTCCAGTGCCTGCCTTGCAAGTTCAAGGGCCTGGGTTCGATCCCCAGTAACCACATACAACAATGCTGGGTGTGGAAACTCACTCCCACCAGCAATCAGTACCACATACCACAGTGCCAGGCATGGTGGCTCATGTCTATAATCCCAGCACTCAGGAGGCAGAGGCAGGAGGATTGCTGTGAGTTGAAGGCTGAGCTCTGGGCCAGCCTGAACTACAAAAGTGAGACCCTGTCTCAAAAAAAAAAAAAAGTTGTGGGGCCCTGAGCCAAGAGCAGCCTAACTGAACTTCCTCTCACCGAGAAGCTCAGAACCTACTTGGAGGGCCTCACTCCCGGCCGCTAGCACCCTTGACTGGTTTTGCCCCAGCTGCTGCCACCCTGACTGACTCCCGGAGGGAGCTGTGTGTGCCTGCAGTCCTGCAGCGTGAGACTCCTCTGAGCCCCCAGATTCCCCTGAAATTCTGTACCTAGGCTCACTGGGAGAGTGGATGACACCACCCAGAAGTGTAGCACGGTGCATATGTCATGGAACAAGCTTTTCAGGGTGGACGGAAATCTCCGTTTTCTCCACAACCTGCCCCATCAGCCTGTCACCAGAACTTCACCAATCTATTCAGATGTAGCAAGAGGCAGTACTGAGACCAGGACATCGGCTACACTTGTTACAAAGCTTCGGATTGGCCCAGCTCAGGATTACATTCATTCCCTTGTATTTGTTGTTTGCTCCCCTGGGTTGCATTCTCTGTTAATATCATCACAGAGATCCTTGCTGCAGAAAACCTGTTTTCTAGAAACCAGGATTGAAGCAGGTGGTATAATAATGGCCCTGGAAAGCAGACCCTCAAGACGGCATTGAGGGGTTGGAGTGTCCACTCACCTGAAGTCAGGAGGGACCTCACTGCAGCTGATAATCTCTGGTATGCAGAGCTTCACAAACGCTAAATCTGAACCTGTGATATGAGATTGTGCAAAAAAGAGGGGAATGGTACCAGGCTGTCCAAAGACAATATACACAGCTCTATTCTGGTTGTGGGAATACAGTAGAAAATAAGCAAAGTTTCTGTCTTCTCGAGCTTATATTTTAGTGGGGAAGGCAGATGACAAAATATGTTTAGTATACATAATGTCATTAATAGATGTAAAGGAGACAAATACATCTGAGTAAGGAAACAGAGAAAGACTGGGATACTGCTATAAATAAGGTCATGAGAGACTTGAATAAAATGAGGAAACCTTATAGATATCCAGGTATGTTACCTTTGACCACTAGAACAAATACTTCAGACAATTAATTTATAAAGAAAAAAACTTATTTTGACTCATTTTTTTAGTGATTCCAGCCCAGGATCAGGTGGAACCATTGCTCTTAGGCCTCTGACCAGGAAGCAAAAAAAGAAAGAAGAGGGGATGGGAGGGACTCAGGGTTCCACAATCTCCTTTGAGGGTTCACCACCAATTTCCTAAAGACTCCCCACAGAGCCCCACCTCATAAAGATTCTACCACCTCCCAATTACACCACCCCAGAAATCAAGCCTTATATATATTGCCCTTTGAGGGACAGTTAATATAAACTACAGCAAAAAGCATAATGTTGCCTGCAGAAGGGAGAGTACGTGTCAAAGCTTGACCTGTTCAAGAACCAGCAAGACCACTATGTGCCAACCAGAAAAATCAAGGGAAACTGGGGTGAGAGCTGAGGTCAGAGAAGTGACTTAGGCCATGATAAGCCCTTTTCTCAAAGTATGACACCATGACATTTGAGCAAAAGAGTGACATGATCTGTGTTCCGTTTTGACAAAATCACTCAGCCTATTGTGTGAGAGTTGGGGTACGTGCATTGGTAAAATTGAAATACGGAGTCCAATGAGAGAGATTTGATAGTAGTCCAAGAAGGAAACATTGACCAAGGTGGTGGTAGAAGAGGTGATAAGAAAAGGTCAGATTCAGAATCTACTTCCCATTAGAACTGAAGGGACTTGTTGGTGAATGAGAACTGAAGCATGAAAGAAACATGAGAATCAAGGATGATTTCAAGATTTTGGCCTCAGGAACTTGACATTAAGTGGTGCTATTTAATGAGATGGACAACTCTAAGGAAAGAGAGTGATGGACAAAATGATTGGCTCTTGACACGTTCAGATTAATAACCCTTTTATATAACCAAGTGGAGATAGAAGCAGAAAAGTAGGTATACAAGTATTGAATTCAGGAAATAATTCAGATCCTAGAGCAGATACTTGGTAGATATGAGCCAACAGATAAAGCCAGGAGGCTGGATGAAATCATTCAGGGAGTGGGTATTGACAAGAGAAGAGTTTGAAGGCTGAGCACCAAGACGGAGCTCTGTGGTAAAGTATTCTGTTTCTCCATCTAGAATGACACCTAATTCATACTTAAAGCCAGAGAAGAGAGCTTTACCACTTCTTTCTTATGGCAATTCATAGCCCTCTGAAATGTTCCAAAGGTTTGAGAGTGCTGCATATCTGTGCAGATCAACGGCTGATTGGCTCTCCATACAGTTGCATCCTTTTTTGATCTGATCAGCTTCTCAAGAAACTACCTTTCTAAGGCTCTCTCACCCTCTAAGTTTGTAGTTTAGACAGCTGATAAAACATACATGCAGAGGGCTTGAGGGCAAGAAAAGGGGAGAGGCCAGGGTATTTCTCCTCCTCTTTCATCTTGCCTGCTGGTAGCCTCCACCTGGCAGCTCATCCTGAGGCTCCTGGGCCTTCTGCTTTGGTTGCACTGTCTCCTCCCAATGTCTCCTGTGTTCCTGAGAGTGACAGCAGCTTCTAGCTATTTCTAATCTCCAAAACCTACCCAGTTTGGCTTCTCAGCACCTCCACCATAAATTCCTGCACTCAATTCCCTCCCTCTACTCAAAAGATCTAGAGTGGTTTTGTCTTCTGGGCTGCACTTCAACTGACACAGAACCCTTTGGCAAAGTGCTGGCAGCAGGTGCTTGTTATATACAAATGTCCTGTCCTTTCTTTGCCTTTGCTCTTTGCTGCACTGGGAAATGAAACATTGGACCACCTAGGCAAGTGGTGACAAACCTGTGACACATATGCCACGGTTAGCTGTTTGTATCATTGAGATCTCTAAAAGGTTCACCATCAATGACTTAGGTTGTAGCTTGGAGGAGATATTCCAAGTTGAGGTCTACTGAAAAGACTATCTCCACCATATATACATCAGTGGAGAAACACAGTGACACTATGTTACTGCCCATGTAACCCTAATTCCACCTTCCCAACATTTTAACTACCTTGTACCTCCCTAGAGGTGGGGTCATGCAGTGTAGTGGAAAGAATCTAAGATACTTTGCTTTCAATATTTACCGAGCTTGTTGCTTAACCTTTTTGAGCCCCAGTTTCCTTACATCTATCAAGCAAATGTCAAGATCTCTTTGCTACAGGGCTGTGGGATTTGATGTGATAATGGATCGGAAATCTCCTAGTGGCTGGCATGTGGTGGACTCAAAACATGTCAATATTCCCTCTTGAGGGTAATCCTCACACTGCTCAGTATTCATTCCCTCATTCATTGATTCGTTCATCTCTCACTCATTCATTAAGTTTACAAGCATTTATTATACATCTGTTATGTACCAAACAATACTGTGGGGAATACACAAATGAGTTGGACACAGTCTTGCCTTCTGGGACCGAGGGGAGATTAGACATGTCCATCAAGGACTGTAACACAGGCAGAGTTAGGCTCAAGAAAAATACCAGCTGGGCCTGGAGGAACTAAGAGGAAGACAGAACTTTATGAAGGATCAGTGAATCCCTTGTTAGAGTTTTTAGCCATTTTTATACCCTGGGTCTTTTGGAACGTTTCTCCTGAAACCTATAAAATTCTTTGTAGAACAATGTTTTAAATGGAAAAATAATATCTGTAGGATTACGAGGAGATCCAGCTGTTTTGAAATATAGTTAGCAAAATATTTAATATCACTTACTTGCTGCAGAAGCATAAGAGCTTCCTTATCAATGTACTAAGTACAAGATCTTATAAGGGTCTTCACTATAACTTCTGTACAGCCTGAACATAGTTAATCAAAAAATCTGAAATCCATAGCAGAGAAAAAGGAACTCTGCTACATTGTTGGTGGGAACATAAACCAGAACATAAAATCAGTATGGAGTTTCCTTAGAAAAGCTAAAATTAGAAATTGCATTTGATCCAGCTCTTCCCCTTCTAGGTATCTGCCTAAAAGTTAAAGTCATCATATTATACTTCCATGTGTGCACTCATGTTAACAGCAGCACAATTCATAATAGCTAAATCTTAGAGTGGCCTATGTGCCCCTCAACAGGTGACTGGATAAAGAAAATGTGGTATTTATACCCAATTCTGTACTACTCTGCCATAAAGAAAGGTAAGCTCAAGGCATCCATGGGTGAATGAAAGCACCTTGGAATGATAATATTAAGTGAAATAAATCAGACACACAATTTAACTACATCAGTGCTGCAAACCAGAGTCTAGGTTTCTCTTCTACGGTAACTTCAAACTACAAAGAAAAAATTAAAAGTAGGTAATAGCAAGTAGAGAGATAGTTTACAAATGAGAAAGGAACAAGAGATAAAGAAGAAGAAAGAGGAGAGGGAAAGAATAAAAAATAGAATTGAACTAAAAATTAAAATAGAGTTCCTGTGAAAGAGAATAGCTGGGAGGGAATAAAAACAAGAATGAATAATAATTCATAATTGAAAGATGTGCTCCACTCCAGTTTAAAAGTGTAGGAAATAAAGATGTAACTGCTTTCCCCATTTCCATTCAAAGCTCCTAGGTTTCCCCCTGGACCCTGGGGTGTCCGTGGACACCAGTTAGAGTGGTCCCTCTGCAGAATGGAATACGGCACAGGCGTGAAGAGCCTGAACTTGGCGAACAGATAGCTTCCAGTCTAGGCTCCAAAACTCACTGGCTTTGTGACCTTTCTGAGAGACAGTCTCCTCCTCTGGGAAATAAGAGGGATCCACCATTGTCCAGTGGTCATGGGGGTACTGTGTATACTGACCCCTTAGCCTGGCCCCTGGGGTCTCGGGCATGCTCCAACTGTACACCTGTTCTAGCCACATGAAGATTAAAATATTGAGTCCATCGGTGCCGCCAAACAGGTTCCAGGCACAGAAGGTATCAACCTGTCTCTGTTCTCCACAGGGCAGTGTGGATTCCTCAGGTACATTATGGCTCAGACACTAATTTCTCACGCCGGTCAGGGTCCAGGCTCCCCACAGAGAGGATGGTGTCGCAGCAAGCTGCTCAACAAGTAGAGTTCTGTGAGAAGTGACAAGGACAGGCTCTGCTCCATGCCAGAGGGGCTCCTGCGCCCATGCTGGGTATCCACCTGTGCAGTGGACCCCCAGAAGAACCCACGGAAGAGTGGAAATGGTTGACAAGCCCTGAAGTTAAGACATAAGAATGTTGGGCAGGGGAGTTAGCTCAGTGGTTCCGGTGCCTGTCTTGCAAGCGCAAGGACCCGGGTTTGATCCCCAGTAACCACATACAATACTGGGTGTGGAGACTCGCACCCAGCAGCAACCAGTACCACATACCACAGTGCCGGGCGGGGTGGCTCACGCCTGTAATCCCAGCATTCGGGAGGCAGAGGGAGGAGGATTGCTGTGATGTGAGTTTGAGGCTGAGCTCAGGGCCAGCCTGAACCACAAAGCGAGACCCTGTCTCAAAAAAAAAAAACAAAAAAAAAAACAGACACAAGAATGTTTTCCCCCTTTCTGAATGTTTCTGTAATAATCTTTACCGCCTCCCCACCTCCTCTGCAGAAAGATACTTAAGGCCGTTTGTGTCCACCTCACCAGCTCACCTGACCATGTGCTCCAGCTCTCCTCCTCTACTTCTGTGGAAAGAGACTTCTGAGGTGTCCCGACACACTTCCAGAACTGCCTGCCATGGGGCTTTCCTCACCCTGGTGTATCTCATTAAGAACCCTCTCCCTCCCCAGCCTGTGTCCTCAGCCCATGGAGATGAGCCTCTGGAGGGATCTTCCTGCTTCCTGTGAGCTCCTAGCTGGGCCTCCCTTGGTCTTGACTCCACTGTCTGCATCCTCATTTGCAACCATATCTGATCCTGGTAAGAGAGAGGGTCTCAGGTTTGGAGCCTCTGAATACTTCAGACATTTCCCAAGCACCTGTCACTGAGAGCCACACCCCCACGTATGTGGGAAAGAATGAAGGAGTCTCTGGACCAGAGATCTCTCCAGAGAGCCCTGAAGCTGTTCTTAAAACTTATATTCCAACAAGAGGAGGAAGTAAGTTTAAAAAATATGCAGAATATGTGGTACAATAGCTATGAAGTTCCCTCGAAACCAGAAAAAGCACAGAGGGGAAGGCTGGTACCAAGGTCTGCACCAAAATACAGTACTTTGGGGGAAACCTCATGAGCAGGTGACAAATAAGTGGGGAAGGGCATAAGACAAGTAAGGGGACAGCCAGTCAGGTACCTACGAGGAACATTCAGACAGAAGGAATAGCATGTGACTTTCCACTGCAAAAAATGACCTCAAACTTAGTGACTCAAAGCCACAGAAATTTATTTTCTTCCAGTTCCGGAGTCCAGAAGACTGAAATGAGTCTCTCAGAGCTCAGATAGAGGCATCCAAGAAGACTCCTTGCTGGAGGCTAAGGGTAGAGCTGAGGTTCCTCTCCTCCTACAGCTCCAGGGCAGCTGCAGCATTCATCAGCATTTTTCAGCTCATGGCTGCATCTCTGTGGTCTCTGCTTCAGCAATCATACTGAGTTCCCTTCCATAATCCAGGCTCTTTCTCTTCCCTCTGGTGAAGACACTGGTGATGACACTGGACCCGCTCAGATAACCCAAGATAATCTCCCCACCTCAAGATGTTTAACTTAATGACACCTATGGAATAATCCCTTACGCCACAGCAGGTAATCATCACGGATTCTAGAGATACAAACAGGAATATTGGAGGAGGGAGACTTTTCCAACTTGCCAGCAACAGCTAGTGCAAGGACCTCAAGACAGGACCGTTCCTGGGATGTATGAAGAAAAATAAAGAGATGTATGCTGCTGGAGCGGAAAGCATGGGGGCCAGGACAGTGGAAGACAGGCCTAAGGTGTCAGTGGGGAAAGCAGCCAAGGCCAGCAGGACCTTCACACAGGTCATATCAATACTAGCTGCTGTGCTGTTAATTCCACTGAAGCCTGAGAGGTCTCACCAGGTAGACATATGCCTCTGCTTACTTCCCAGCCTCGTGTGAACCCACCTCAGCTTTCTGAGTAATTCTCAGATCCTCCACGCCTCAGAGTATTCATGAGGGGTCTTCCCAGTTAAGCGAGCAATGAGTCTGGAAAAACACCAGCCATCTCTCTCTAGAGAAGTCAGGTCCGGGCCTGGAAGATGTAGGTATCATTTCAGTCTACTCTCCGAGGACCAGAGCACACCCTCAACCCCACCTTCCTACTCAAAGATGATCGAAACAAACATGGTCTTCCTGTGTTACCAGGGAGAATATAAAACCATTTGGTTAGCTCAGCTTTTCCTTTATCACAGCCCTGTGGGACATAGGAAGGATTTTTACTTTTATTTAAGGGAAATGAGAACTCTTTAAAAATGTTGAGCAGGAGACTGACATGATTTGATTTAAAGTTTATTAAAAACACACACTCAGGGAAATGTTCTATATCTTGATCTCGGTGGTGGTAGCGAACTTGAGTGTTTGCATTTGTCAAAACTCATTGAATTGTACACTTAAAATCTGCAAATTTTATTGTATTTCAGTTCTACCTCAATAGAGCTGATTTTTAAAGAATCTGCTAGATTGTTAGGAAAAAAAAAAAAAGCCAGAATGAAAGCACGGAGACTAGTTCGCGGACCACTGCAGTCATCTCAGTTTACAGCTGTAGGTGCAGTGGTGGCAGGAGGTTGGGTTTGACATGTGGATTTGCTGATGTCACAGATCCAGCAACTGGGTTTAAGCGCAGGCTTTGGACTCATGCTTCCTAGGGCGGAATCATGGCTCCGCCACTTAATTATCGTCTGGGGCGAGTGGTGGAATAAATCTGAGCCTTGGTTTTCTTCTCTGTCAAATGTGGATAATAATAATAATAGAGTGATTTCCTAGGGTTGTTAGGAGGTTAAAATGACATAATGTATATAAACTACTGAGCATAGGCCCTGCCTCAAAGGGAGCTCAGGACACATTTCAGTAGAGACAGTAACTGCTTGAGCTTGAGTATCTACATGAGCTGCGTCATGCAGAGTTGCTTTGCCTGCCTTATCTCATGGTCTGAAGGCCAACAGAGTTCTTTTTTTTTTTTTTTCTGAGCCTATGTTGCAGTAACTAGAGTTGGAGGCCTTCCTAGCAGGATGTAGTTCGGAGTTCGCTGTCCATAGAACAGACCCACTCTTTCTCTGAAGACATCTTAACTAGCATGCTGCTTTTGAAGCCTGCTGTAATTTTAGTGTCTGTAAAGAATTTAGAAAGGTGCCTCTCGCATAAGAAGTAGGCAAGAGTTGGGTCTTTGTCATTGATTATAGCAGGCCCTGAAGCCAGGTCTCAACCAAGTGGAAGATAAGAGATCGGAAGAGAATCGTTAAGTGTCTCAGTGGAAGAACCTACACCAGAGATTGGCAAACTGCAACACACACAACAAATCTAGCCCTCCACCTAATCTCATAAAGTTTTATTGAAACAAACCTGTAGTCATTTGTATACATACGATGTATGGCTGCTTTTCTACAACGGCAGAGCTCAGTAGTTGGTGTAGAGATTGTACGGCCTGTAGAGGGTAAAATATAGATTTGCTCATCCCGTATAGCAAAAGCTCATTAGCTGATTTAGAAGATGTCTAGTCCGGTTCCTTTTTACCCTACCAGCTCTACACCTCGTTCTGACTGAGCTCCCTCAGGATTGAGATTTCCTCTTCACTCCTAAGCCAACTGCTGCTTGGCAGCTAAGTCTGGTATTTAAAGGGTTCTTCTTTAGACTGATGTAATTGACTTCACATAACTTTGAAACAAAGAGCCGTACAAACTCTAGTCTTTGATGGCAGCACCGAGCTTACCCCAAAGCACTTGGTCATAAGGCACTGAAGCTAGGTATTCAACTCATTTCTACTGTTTTATCATTCTGTTAGAGACTGTAGATTCCTTACATCAACAGTTAAATCCAAAAACCAGTTCTGAATTACAAAATTAAATTATTTTCCCTGTACCCAAATACAGATGCTCTCAACTGAACAATAGGGTTATCCCCAATAGGCCCACAATAAGTAGAAAATGTCTGATGTAAAAAGCATATTTTATATATTGAATCTACTAAGTGTCACAGATTTACAGCACAGTACACTGTAGAGGATCGCCTACCTGGTGATCTCATCACTGACTGGGCCCTGGGATCCCGTGGACAGCTGGGTGCCGTACTGTTGCCTATGACGGAGTACGATCCTTCATGCCACAGTCGGACAGACCCAAAATTCTATCCCGTCTCTACCATAGTTACCAGGAGACTGTGGACCATGATCTTCTCCGAGCCTCAGTTTTGTCGCCTGTAAACAGGACTCACAGAAACACTGATCTTAGAATTACTTCGTAGGTGATGATACAACCCATATCAAATACCTACCATAGCACAAATACGTATTTGTTATTGTTATAACCCAAAATGTACTGCCTGGCTTTTTCCTCCCTTCTTTCCTTCTCCCTTCCTTCCTTCTTCCTTCCCAAGTTGGCATAAAAATTATTTTCCGTTTCCTCGCCTCCAATTAGATATTGATTAGAGTATCTGATTGAGAATGAGCACTTAATAAAAGTAAATAAGTTCTGACATTTTATTTTTACTCTTGAATAAAAATGCTCCCCATCCTCCTGAAAATGAGCCGTCACATTTTATTTAACAGCACAAAAGATTTGTACATTTGGCCCTGCAGGAGCCGAGGAATCTATTTTCATTATAACAAACATTGATTTTGCATTAAAAAGTCTCATTATTTGAGATAATGACTGCTGGGCTCCTTAGTTATTCTTTTGGTTCCTAAATCATTAAAACTTTAACATTTAAAGAGCAAGTGGAACTGTGCTGGTTCCCAAATTGTCGCCAATGAGTCATTCGTTCCTGGTGTGTCGTCCTCAAAGGAGAGATTCAGACCCCACGAAGATGTGGAAACCCTCACAGATCCAATTCCTTCTCTCTCTGTTGCCAAACTCTAAGTTCCAGCTGGACTTAGTTTTTGTTTTTTGTTTTTTTTTGGTGGGGGGTGTGGTTGTTTTGTTTTGTTTCAGACACTTGCTTTGTAGTTCAGGCTGGCCCTGAGCTCACTATGTAGCCAGGCTCGAACTCATAGCAATCCTCCTGCCTCTGCCTCCCGAGTACTGGGATTACAGGCGTGAGCCACCACGCCCCGCACGATACCAGTACATGGTATGGGGGATTGAAATTGAGGACCTTGCACTTGCTAGGCAGACACTGGAACCACTGAGCTGAATCCTTGGACTTGATTAATTTACCACTGTTTCACCAATGAAAAGAGGAAAGAAAAATACCTCTGGCCTCTTTGTTTCATGTTCAACCAGTTCTTTAAGTCAATGCTAATTTTAGAGGCACTTGAAAGAAAGATGGAAAAGTATCTGTCATCACACTGGGAGTTGGTGGTACACGGGTGACCATGATGGCGGCAGAGTGCCTGGTAGGCCTACCTTCCTCCACCTCCAGCAGGATAAATTATTAACTCTAGGAATATTACTCCGTGGATGCTTTTCCACAGTCACACTCTCTGATCCAGGGTGTTTACGCTACCTGGGCCCCGGCTGGACATCTCATTGGCAAGCCACGAGTGACACAAGTGAGTTCTGCAGAATTTCAACCACATGTACCGATTTGGATAATGTATTCTTTCAGAAGCCAGGACTGAGCTTTAAACAAAGCATAATCCTGCCTGCATATCAATTTCCCCAGGACGGTGAGGAGAGGGAAGGAAGGAAAAAAAAACAAACCCAAACTGCGATGCTTTCAGCAGCAGCATTTCCATGTGGGGTTTAGCAGTGGGGACGTCCGGGCAGTATTCACAGTCTCCTGGTTCATTAACAGGAGCACGAGGAAGGCAGGGGGAAAGGTGGGGAGCAAATCATAAAATATGAAAGGGCTTCCCTGGAAATTGGCATCAATGTGATTTATTCAATCCAGACCCAGGCTCAACTATTTGAAAATAATTGAATAGTTGATACCCACTGCCACTTGTAAGTGATGGGAACGAATGTGGGCTGGGGGGAAGTGACGGAAGGTGCAGGGAGGAATTTGAGATGTCCCAGATCACAGCCTCCCCAGCCTTCTGGAAGGAGAGAAAGAACTCTCCCTGGGACGCTGCCGAACCACCACACACCTCGCAGAGAAAGCCTCTCGCACTGCCTTCCTGTCCACGCAGATGCAGGTTTCTGTACCGTTGGAATCATCCTACATAAACAATTTTGCTTTCTACCATCCATATGTGGCATTGTAGTCTAAGCATTTTCTCTTTGTAAAAAAAAAAAAAATCTTTCATTTCAAAAACTATAAATAAATGATACTTGCTCATGATAAGAAACACAAACAACACAGAAATATAAAGAACATTGTCCCTCTTTCTGCCGAGAAACCCATCCTCTCAGATCTCTACTAGAAACAGCTTAAGGTTTGTCCTTCCAGACATTTCTGTGACTATTAGTGCATGTGTACACACACACAAACACATACACACTCCCACACACAGACATACACCCAAGTTTCCTTTGCAAAAAAGCATCCTATTTGCAACTTTTTCACTTAACAGTATTGTGACCACATAGCCGTGGCAGTACACCCAGAGGGCCACTTCTGCTTTTGATCAATTATATGCATTCCACTGTTTATTTTATTTTTCCTCCATTGACAGACATTAGCGTATTTTCTATGTTTATCAGACAATGCCCTTGTGCCACACATATGCGTATACATTCACACATCGGGGCCAATGTTTCTGCAAAGTCAGTTCCCAGCAGTGAGAGCACAAGATCTCAGCATGGCCCACAAGCCTTTTCCCAATTGTCTCAGGCCTCCCGATTATCCCTTTTAATACCTGAAGAACTGCCTTCTGAATCCAATCAAACTTGCTGAGCAGAAAGAAAACTCAGTCCCTTCAAAGCTATCCTGTGTGCCGCTGTCTTCATATAAAAAAGGCAAGTACCTCTGTGAGCACTTGGGCTGAAATGTGACAGCCCCTCCCTAGGACAGTCTGGAAAGACAGAGTAAAGCCAAGAACTGCAGTGGGATCTGGAGTTTCCTAAAAGATCTGGGAAAGGTGGGAATGTGAGGAGTTTATAGACAGAGAAGAACACTACAGGAATATGACATGGAACATAAGCTCTTATGAAAGAAAGCTGCCCGGCCAGCACACGCCCCGTGTGGGTTTGAGCTGAGACTTTTTTAAGTCTCAGCTTTCGGATCTTCACTTATAATGCACAGTTTAAACTGTGACGGTACAAAATGAAGAAAGAGAGAAATCATGGATTCGAGTGTTTGTTGATCTCTGAAGAGTAAGTAGCCCTATCACAGTACCCGAATGCCTCTATGATCTTCCTGTGAACCACTGATAAACTGCTCCACCCAAGAGCCCCAGGCCAGGGACCCTCTCTGAGCAGAAGACATCAGAGCAGCAGGGCTCAGAGCAAAGGGATCAGCCACATAGGATGATGCTGGGGGACGCCCAGTGGGTCAGGATGCCAGCTGCAGTGCAGACTGAGAAAAGACTGGTGAGCTCCCTTGAGAGTTGATGGACACACTTAAGGGGATGTCCATCCAGTGCTCCAATATGGGGCACTGCCCTCTGCTGTAACCCTGGTTCCCACCCGCCAGCTGCTACCCTGGCAGTGTTAGGCTGAACACACTAGAATGCACTCGAGACTGCAAGCTTGCCGTCCCCCACTTCTTCACCAGCCCCATCCTTTTCTGACCTACACACCACAGGCCACTACACCACCCTTCTTGCCAGTCCCCAAACACATGCTGTCCCCTCCCATCCCTTCCTCCCCCCTGGACGTTTCCACCACGGCTAATCCCAGCCACACTCATTCCTTACAGCCAGATTCAAATATTCTTCTCGGCAGAATCTGCTGCACAACCTCTGGTTTAAGTGGTTTCCACACCATTAACTCCCTTCTGCATCCACTGTCTGGACAGCTCCCTGGAAGAGGAGACCAGTGTCACCATCAGCCCGTCCCCATGCACAGCAATTTCCGAGAAGCCGACCTTGACCCATCGTCTAGCAGCACTGAGTCCCGTCTCAGCCTCTGACAGCATCCAGGCAACAGGCCCCTGAAAGGTAAAATGGAATTGTCCCCACACATCTGTCACACAAGAGGAGACACTGAGGTTCAGAGAACCTTGGCATCTGGCTTCTTCACCCACCATCAACCGAGGGCTCGCATGCGCCTGGGAGCTCGGCCTTCTTCCTGCTGGCACAGGGGCAGGGACCTGAGGGTGACTCGGTCCACGAGCTCTCCACCTGGCATCCGCGGATTTCTTTCCAAGAGACCTTGTGTCTGTCCATTCACAAAGGTGGAGGAAGGAAGGCACATCTCTTCACCACCTTCTGCTTTTTTTGTTCGTTTGCTTGCTTTTGTGTTGTTGCTGTTGTTTTTTTAATATTGGATTTTGTCATTGTTGTTGTGGGGTTTTTAACATTAAAAGAAGGGCCCATCCTTTGTTCTTTGGATAAAGAAACTGAAATTCAGAGAGGATCAAGGACGTGGCTAAGTCCCACAGCGATGTGCAGGCTCTGTGCTGGGATGACTCACAGGTCGAGTTCTGCTTTCCAGAATCTCCTTCCGGGTGTGGTTCTGAGACTCAGTAGCCCCAAGAGGCACATGCACTGGATCCAAACGTGAGAAGTGGGCAGCAAGCGGCCTCTTGTGGAAGGACCTGCGAGGCCATCACTCTTGTGAGTGTGGCCCGGCTGCCGTCTCATGCTGTGGGCTGGGGTAGCAGCCCCAAAAGATGCCATCTCCACCAGATCTTGCCTTTCAGCTTCTCCAAGGGCTGGGGCCATTGTGTGGCTGCATGGCAAAGTGACTGGCCTTCCACAGATCACCCGTATCTGAGACAGCGGGAGACAGAGCAGGTCCAGCTGGGACAGACCCAGGTCTCGCTCTCCTCCTGTGGGAGCAGGTCATCCTTTCAAGCTCGGCTTTGTCCTTCTTGCCTGTTCCTCCTGTCCATTTTCCTTCCCCAACTGCCAGCCCTGCAACCCCTGGCCTAGCACAGACATACGGGCACAGACTGATGTCGCCACCTAGAATGCCAGCAATCACAAAGCGCAGCCCTGACATGAAGCCCTCGCATCACTTACTCACACTGACGCAGGGACCTAGCTCCAGACTGGACTTCACAGACAAGGTTCTGGCCTTCTGCTCTGGGTTCCGTGCCACTCTCTGGAACCCAAGAGGTGGCCCGGGCCCAGTGACATCACTGCTCTGTCACTGGGTTGTCTGAGATCTGGTTCTCCAGACCAGTGGCCGAGGAAGACATGTGTCACTCCTGCCCCAGGGTATGAGCATCGTCCCCAGCAGACTCCAGGCACACCCAGTGCAGCCTGCTCCCCTCATCCAGACTCAGGGGACTGCGGGGCTGACGTATTGTGTTGGCCCCACATCTTCCCCTCACCAGGCCAAGGCTGTTGAAGGCTATTTATTTCTCCTGGTCCCCAGGCCCATAACCTCTGCGCTGCCACAGTGCCTGCTGTCCCAAGAACCCTGTTAATCAGACAGTAAAGATGTCAAACTGCCAGCCTGGCTGTTGCCCGAGCAAGCCCTGGGCTGGTCCTTCCTCACATCACCACTGCCTTCACGCTGAGCTAGAACTTATTACTGTCACGCTGACGGGCTCGCACACTCTGGCAGGATAGAGTCTCTGCACACTGTGGCACTGAGTCAGGGACTCCAAGATTAACCGTTCTGCTTCCCTCATCCGCTCCTTTTCTTCCTCTCAGAAAGTCCCCGGGGCCCAGAGACTCTCCTTTCTCCAAGAAGCTTCTGAGAGAAAAGGTCACAGTGAATCTGTGGACCCAGGTGGGCCTGAGTTCAAGTTTCTCCATTGCATCGACCAGGTCGGTGACCTTGGAGAAGTCATAGAACCTCTCCAAGCTTAAGGCACTTCCTGTGTAAGACAAGCAGACGAATGTGGACCTGACAGGAATGTTGTGAGGGTTAAATAAGAAGCCCTATGTGAAGTACACAGCCCGGAGTCTGGTGCATTATTAGGTACTTCATAGGTGGAAGCCACTATTCATGCTACTACTATTTTTATCATCATGGCCATATGGTTCGGGACTGTGTCTGACTTGTCTTGTCTCTTCTGCTGCCCAGAACAGTGCACAGCTCATCATAGCAATCAATAACTTCTGGGTAAGTGAACAAATTATGTTATCTGTGTAAAATAGGCCAGACTGCAAGGCGTTTAGAGGATTTAGGTAGGTAAACTTTCATGATAGCCCCTTTTTCTCAAATTTGACCCACTGTGAGTTTTTCTCTGACCTGAGACTACAGGCAGCAACTACAAGAACTTCTCCCCTGGCCAAGGATGTTTGTGCCTGGGATACTTGCATGTGGTCATCTCCGACTCTGTGTACATTTCTCCCTCACAGCACAATGAAAGAGAGTCCAGCATAATTAAAAGACCCCTTAATAGTATCCCCAGTTAACAGATGAGGAAGCCAAGGCATAGGAGGTTACCTCTCACCCAAAATCTGAAAGGAAGCTTCAAACTCATGTGCTCTCTGCCGTGAAGAAATCATACACACATCCATGGAGTTTGTAAGGCAGATCTTCATGTACAGCTAAGGAAGCTGAGGCTCCAATAGCTAGTAACTTGACTAAATCTACACAGCTTTGACAGCAGCCTCTTTATCGATGGGAATTCTATTTCAAAACTGGTGTTTCAGGCAACAGGTACATAGAGTTCAAAGTCTAGGAACCGGAGTTTTTCTTGTGTGTAGTATACTCTAGTACACCTTTACCTACCTACACTCAAAGTAAGCACCATCAGCTGCTGAAGGAAAGATAACTTCAGGACATGAACTCCTCTGACCCTGTCCCTTCAAGTCACTGGTTGCCCCTGACCAAGATGAGGCAAGGCATGCGAAGTGAGTATTCATGCCAGGTCCGTATAACTGCAGTTTTATGGTCATGTGCACTGGTCTTATTCTATGTGAGCAAATTTTGCTGCTGTTGATTCAATAAGTAATGTCTATAAAAGCACCAGCACAAAGACTGGCGGAGAGCACACGCTCAGTGTGTGTACTGGGTTTCAATCTAAAGAAACAAACTCATGCAGTAACCACGCTTCACACTTCTACAAGGTACTCCACACGACGCCGGGCATTGGAAACAGCAGTGAAGGAGACAGAAAAGAACACTGCCTTCACGGAGCTCACATCCTGACAGAGGGACACACAGTAACAGGTTCACTGATGGGGTATAAGAGTCATGTGCAGCCGAGGATTTAGCTCAAGTGGTTTCACACCTATGTTGGAAGCACAAGTGCCCAAGTTCGATCCTTGATACCACCAAAAAAGAAAGCATCCTGTGAAGTGATAGGAAGAATAGTTGCTCTAGATGGGAGAGATAGATAATGGTGGAAGCTACTTTTACATAGGTCAGAAAAGGCCTCTTAGAGAAGGCAGCATTTCACCAAAGAGCTGGACTAATCGTGGCAAATCAGACTTTCAAAAGTATGAAGCCTGCTCACCTAGTCCGTGCCTTTCCAAATCAGCAATTTACTTTCTGGGCTGCACTAAACAGCAGTCAAAAGCTGTACTCTTGGGCATTGGATTCCAGTCCATGACAGGGAGGTGGGGCTGCGAATGTCAGTGTTACAGTTAAATATGGCTCTTCTGCGAAAGCTGAATCAGGCACAGACCCCAGGCTATCTGATGCCAGGCCCGTGGGCAGTGTACCCCGACAGAGCTTCTGCACAAGGGAAAAAATTCCCTCTGCAGTTGTGCAGACAAAAAATAGCCGCGACCTGAGCCAGAATACTTCATTTAGAACTTCATGATGCTTCTGTGCCCCAGGCTCTGGAGCCTGGAAGATTCCATTCACCAAGTGCATGATTCCTGCTCAGAATCTCAGTGGATTCACTCCCTTATCTACAGCCAGGGAGACTGAGGCCCAGAGGCAGACACTCCACAGAGCTTGGTCTGGGGTCACCAGAACAGTAGGTGCACTTGGCTCCCAGAGGAGCATGGTGGTGACAGAGGGAAAGAGAAGGACAGACTCAGGGCGTGGTCTGCTTTGATTGCTGAGCCCGGGAGACTGCGCTTGGGAGACACACTCAAGGAGCAGACACAGAGGAGCCACCTCCTGCAGCCCCAGCCCCTGCTGGAGAAGGGACACCGGAGGCCACCTGTCATTGCCTGGCTTTGTCTCCGCTCCACAGCCATCTGGGGCCCAGACTTAGGTTTTATCCCAGCCCCAAAAGTGCCTTGGAGAAAGGAGGGATGGCCTTTCACTCCCTAAGGGACCCCAAGTCCTTGCACTGGGCAGTTCCCCCTGTCATTTTCTTCACGCGACACCTACAAAGTGATGATTTTTCCCATTTTCCAGGCAGAGCCTGAGGCTCAATGGGAATCAGCCAGCCTGGCAGCTGCACTGCACCCCCAGGCCCCAGGTCAACCTTCAGTGGCACAACTGAGACTCCCCCAGGTCTACAGGAACAGAAGCCGGGCTCTGCAAGCGTACCTCTCACGCAGCTACAGGAGGCTCCTCGGGGGTCCGGCAAGGCAGGGCCAGGAGAGTTGTCTGGGTGGTGAGACAGTGCCTCACATCCCGCACCCCCTCCCCACCAGCCCCGCGCCCACCCTCTGGATGCAGGCGGTGTGCGAGGCTGGGCGCTAATTTACACTTGTTTAACTACAGCTGCCGCCCTCCCGCCATGTGTCTATCCGCCATTTACTGTGCTTTCCAAAGCCCTGCCCGGCACTCAGGGGCATTTCCCGCCTGCGCTAATGGAGGAGAATAGACGCATTATATGTGAATAATGGATTATGATGATACAATTTGGGTCTCTTAGCTCTCACTGAGCCTAGGCTGGCCTTGCATTATTGATAACGTACACACACCTTCCCAAGCGTGTTTATGTAAATATTTAATAGGGAAAGCAAGTTAACCCATTGGTTTCAGCCTTTTGCAGAGCACTAGAAGTAAAGGCTATCAGGGGTGATTTGGGGGACCCCCCCCCATAAGAAGAGACCATGAGTCAGGTCTCTTTGGAAATTCCAGAAGATTCCCAAGCAGCTGGTGTGTCACAAGGTATGCGTGGCCTGCAGGTGGATGGCTGTCCAAGAACTAAAAGGAAAGGGCTGTCTGCCTCCCTGGGGGACTAAGCTCTGGTCAAGAAGACAAGTTGGTTCGGTACAGGCAGAGAATGTTGGGGATGAGAGTGTGGATTCCTGGGCTGTAGCTGGGCTGGATCCCACCGCTCGATGAATCAAACCATTGCTTCCCATTTCACATGACTAGTCTCCGGGACCTTCACACGTCCTCACGTTTCACACTCCATTTCACATTGGAAGGCAGTGCTTTAGGGACCAGCTGGGTTTCCACCTGAGCTCCACCACTTGGCCAGAAAGTTAATCTGTCTGTGAAATGGGGAGATCACGTACTGGTCTCCCAAGTACTCATGGGTCGATACAAGAAATCTGTGGGAACCTACCGTGGATCTGAAACCAGCATGTGGGAACAGCTGAGTGGCACCCAGTACCATGGCACAGGAGCCGTCAGACCTCCCACAGGTCTCCATGGCGTGGCACGGCATGCATTCATTGGCAGAGTGAAAGATGGGTGTGCCTCTTGGGCCTGTTATTTCACTAACATTATGTTCAGAGCAAAGAAACCACTTCACCCCCTTGAGGAAGTCACGGGGGTCGGCCAAGGCCCCATGTGCTCGTGCTGAGGTTAGAGGCCCGAGCAGGCCCAGGAGACCTGCAATGATCTCCCGCCCCGGCCACCACCAGTCTGGCCGGCCTGGACACCTGCCTCTCCCCAGTTCATTGCCCACTGTCCCCTCCATGGTGCCAGTGCCACCTGCCATTCTCAGAGCACTGTGAGCCTTCACTCCTTTATCTTCAGTGTCGGCTCCTTTGCCCAAATGTCCCTCCTCCTTTATCTTCCTGGAAACCCTGCCCAAACCTCCCCTGCCTCTGAACAGATCTCATCTTAAAACTGAACCGGCCAGCATGCTGTGCTGCCACCAGTCTCGAAGCTCCCAGGTCCCCAGAGGCAGAGTCAGGGTCTGCTGGATCTGTCCCTCCTCTGCCCCACCTGGTGTTGGTGCTGTGGGAACACTGCCACGCAGGTGACAGATAAGTCTGTGCCCTCATGACTTCACACGCTAGAAGGAGAGGACAGACAGTACACACAAGAAGCAAGAGACCAACCAGTATGAGAAAGGGGTAAGCGCTGTGGAGGAGGAAAGAGAACTATGGGGGTGGGGGAGGGGTACACTTTAAATAGGACAGCCAAGGCTAGCCCTTGACCTTGACCTCCTCACCCCGAGAAGCTAACATCTAAGCGATGGTCTGAGGGAGATGAGGGCGTGATGAACTTCAACAGCCAGTCTGGACCCTAAGGTAGGCGTGTACCTCGAGTGTGCAGAGAAGCAGTGGGAGCTATTGGAGGACAGTACGGAGGAGAACTGGTCCGACTCAAGATGAAAAGGAGCCACTCCGTGGCTCTGTGAGACACAAACTACAGGGAGGAAGGGCGAAGCTGCAGAACAATGAAATCACCACTGAGAGGGACAGTGAGGCAGAGACAGACACCGAGAGGCGAGCCCGGGCCCGTGATGTGTCGGGTGGGAAGGCAGGAGATCCAGCAAAGGATGCACAGACAAGCAGCCCTTGGGGCTGAAGAGAGTCCCTTGTTGAAACTTCAGCACGTTGGTGCCGTAACTCACAGTGGTGGCGAAATACCTTCCACTAATTGAGCACATCCTGCTGGAGTCCTTGTGTATAATTTCTTCTTTGATCTTAACATTCAGAGACTTTGATTTCCTTTTTGCAGAAACATACTTAGAAAAGGGAACCTGTTGCACTAAGGTTTCAGCCCACAGCAGCATAACTCACGCTTCCAGTCACCTGACCGACGGCAATCGACCGTCTACAAGAGCCCTGGGTGCTCATGGTAAACATCATTTGATATAACAGTTTCAACATCCTTGCAAAATAAATATCATTTTCTCCCATTTCACAGATGAGGACACTGAGGCTTGGGTCTCATTAAGTGACCTCCCAAAGTGGCCCAGAGAGGAAAGGACTGTCAGAGATTCGAATACTAGCCTCTTTCTGTCTGTCAGATTCTTGAGATTCTCCTAAGTCTGGAAATGAAGTTTGGAAAAGGGAGCATGGTTGGAGGACTAACTATGGCCCCTCAGTTTGAAATGCTAGGTTTTGTCCACGGACCAGATGTCGGGCTGGTGCCACAGGGCCTTTGCTGGAGCCTAGGCTGGGAACAGGGAGCAAGCAGGCCTCGTTACCAAAGCCAGGCTATGCACTCACAGGGAGTCCGCTTCCTCCTGCCTCCCAGCATCTGCCCTCCACCAGCTCCTGCCTCGCTGCCAGATGTGCCAGCTGTGGCTCCTCTCCATGGAGAGCCTCATTTATTAATTAACGTGGACGCCGAGGGGGCAACTTCTCAGGCCCAGCCTCAGAGCAGATCTTGGCACATTTTTCAGACTTTGTTTAATAATTTATCATCTTTTAATTATAAAAATAATTAGCGCAAGAGCGATAATGTGTGCTCTGCCGAGGGCGGAGCAGCAGAGGGGTCTCCCGACTGCTCCCGCACCGAGAGAAGAGGAGGCCTGGGCATGCGTCCTCCCCAGAGCCGGCTCCGGGCTCTGCCTGGGCTTGGGCTCCAACGCCCGCTGCTTCCTGGGGAGTCTGAGGCTCCGGCTCCTGCCTGACCATGTGGGAAGATCCCTCCCTTCTCTGAGTCTTGATTGTCTCATCTGCAAAATGGGAGTGAGAGCAGATAATCCCTAAGGAGACTGTTTTCAAGGTGCCAGAGTCTGACAAGGCAGCACATGTAGAAGTAGCAGCTTGTGTGAGTGAACAGAGGGACCCAGGGAGTCCCTGAGAGCCACGAACTCTGCCATGGCCCCTTGCTCTCCACTGCCAGAGAAGCATGGGCTACCCTGTGTCCTCAGATGTTCCGGGGTGCTGTGTGGTCTAGAACAAGTCCCTGCTCTCTCTGAGCCTCAGTTTACCTGCATGAAAGTAGGAGTAATTATTCAGGGCCCACAGAACTCCCAGAGAAGATCCTTGAGGTTGTCCAGCCTGCACAGGCACACGCGGCTCCCCCAGGGGTTCAGTAGTTGTGCCTTGTGCAAGCCTCTAAGCCTCCAGGCTTCGGTCTCTTTGTGTGAGAGTGGGAATAGCTATCTTAGCTTGGGGGAACCGGGAAGCAGACCCTGAGATAAGCTTTCCGGATCAGAATAGTTGCAACAGACATCACAGCGTCCTCAGAGACAAAACTATTTACTGTCTGACCCTTTGCAAAAGAAATCCTCCAGTCCTTGGTCTAGGACAAGGTAGAGGCCTCCTTTAGAGTCATCTCCTTTGAAGGAGAGAGGATGGGCTCCAGCCCACTGTTAACTGCTCCCTGGAATCCTAACGACCACCCCACACACTCCCAGGGTCACTGGCATGCACTCCACCAGCCAGAGAAACTCTGAAGCCAACCTGAGCTACGTACAGAGCCATGAATGCAAAAGGGGACCTAGGGCCCAGGATATCTGAGGCCTCCGCTCCGATGTCTGGCTGAGCTGATATGGAAACTATGTACCTCCCAAATGACTAAGAACTGAGTGTGCCCCCAACCCCGGCAGCTCTGACAGTCGTATGAGCACCTCACTGAAACCACTCCTGGATCACAGAGTGGCCTTGGCCCACACGGCCCTGCCTTGGCCTCTTCCCTGGGCTTAGCCTGTCTGTGGCTCTCGGGGCATGCTGTCCTGAGAGGAAGGTTCCTCTCCAGGCTCCAGATCTTCCTGTCTGGTCAAAACTGCTCAGATGCCCTGGGATACTTTTCCTGCTTCTTCCCAAGTGCACCCTGCCACCTCTGACCTGGAAGTCTTCCAACTTGGGATCTGTTCTCTACCCTGGATTTTGGGCCCAAGGGCAGGGACAGCCCTGGCTTCCATCCAGGAAACAAAATCTTCTCTTCCTTGTCCACGTGTTGCTCCTGGACCTGCCCCTCTCGATCAATGTGGCCCTGCTCTCCTCCATCTGTCTCAACACCCACTGTCCCAGGAATGTTCTAGGCAGTCGGCTCTGGGCTACTTTTGGAGAAGAAGCAGTCTTGGCCAGATGGCAGTTGGCACGATCAGGCTCAGCCAGGCCTGGGATGCCGACTCAGAAGAGGGTGCAGGTTCCAGTTCAGGATATAGACTGAGGGTGGATCGAGGCAGAGCCTGGGATCAAGCTCAGGGCTGTACTTGACCAAGGTCCAGGGGTCACTTTAACCAAGTTACCACGCACGCCCAGCCGGCCTGTGTCAGAGTTCAGCCCAGGCCACAGCACCCATCCTTTGGCTCACTGCACTGGCATCTCTCAGAATCTCCTCCAGCCCAGCCCTCCCCGCTGGGGCGCCTGCACTCCCTTCACGTGCACACCCTCCTGGCCAGGCGGCGAGGAATCCCAGGTCCATCTGTCTGCTGAGCTGTCGTGGGAATCGAGCTCCGCGAACGGGCCCAAGCCGTCTCCCTCCGGAGCCTCCTCCAGACTGTTGGCGTTCGCGGCTCTGCCTCGCAGCCTCCGAGCTGGGCTCGCTCTGCTCAGCCCAAACACCGACCACTGCTCAGTTCCAGCCAGCACCAAGCACTCCCCAGATGGGCAGAGACCGCGCCGAGCCTGCCTGCCTCCTGCCTCAGGCACTGCTCGCTCCATGCCCGAGGAGGTGCCCAGTCCCCAGGCTCACTGCACAGAAGCTGAGCAGGGCTGGCATCCCCTGACCAGGGAGTCCTTCCAGTCTTGACCTTGGGCCTGGTGACCCCACAGATCTGCCCCGGCACTTGGGGACACAGGTGAGCCGTGGTCACCACGCTCTACAGGCCTGGAGGCTGGACAACTCCCAAGGCAGGTCTCAGTTTTCAAATCCAGCAGCCTTTATTCTGGGTTTGAACGCCAGCAGTGCCAGTTTAAATCTGGACCTTGGGGTCTTTATTTATAAATGGGTCTAACAATCCCTAGCTTCTAAGTTGGAATAAATTAAACAGTTCAAAGCTTAGTATAGGAGAGTTGTAACCATGCGTCTATTATACAGTTGGGTCAGCATCCCGACACCCCTCTTTCCTGGCCATCCACGCTCTTCTTACACCGAACTGACCCTTCTCTGTAGCTCTGAGGTCTGGCACAGTGGCTAATCGTGTGACTTGTCCTGCACGGCCTCACAGTGGACACAGCTGACTCACAGATGGAAGCAGAGCAGAGACAGGGAGACAATGGAGGAAGGGCAGTTCTGTGGGCCTCACACAGAAACCTAAGATCCCTAGATCAACTCCACTGGCACCTCCTACACATGGAGCTAACTCCTCTCATTCCCATCGAACGGTCTCACCTGTGCTTCACAGAGAAAAGGGGTTTCCTCAGCAAGAAGCACCCCCTTCCAGCCTCCCTGCATCAGAAACAGGGTCTCTCCTCCCAGCTGCTTGTGTTAAGGCCCAGTTTCTTCCACCTGTTCAGGATTTTACAGCCTTTCCTGCCCTTCCATCCCCATCTACCTCCTCCACCAAGGACCATTTGTATTGATGTTGAAGTCTCCCCACCTTAGGACAAACCCTCCTTGGCTGTACACCTAGCCCTGCCTCTCCTTCACAGCCAAAACTGCTCCAAAAATTGCCTTTACACATTTCCTGAGACTATATTAACGGTTAAGAGCAAGAGCTCTGGCACCAGACTCCTGGACTGAGCTTGCTACAGCTGTGTGACCGTGTGTGCATTGCCTCAGTTTCCCCCTAGGCCTCCCTCAAAGAGTGTAGTTAAACATATGCAACTCTTAGGACGGGGCCCATCTTCAGAAAGAGTCCACTTCCTAGTCACCTTCATTTGTGATTGCTACTATTGTTCTGCTCACCTCCCCACCTCTGTTCTCTCCTCCACCCTGTGGTCTGACTTCTGCCTTTCTCCTCCACCAACCAGATCTGGCTGAAGATCCTTCTGGCCTCCGTGTCCCTAAGTCCAAGGGCAACTCCCAGTCTTCTTGCCTGACCTCTCCTCAAGATGGCCATCTCTTTCTGTTCTACCTTTTAAAGCCTCTTTTCCTGTTTCCTTTGAAGCCTCATCCTTCCATCTCAAACATGGCTTTGGGTGACATCATCATGTATGATTCATTAACCATGACCCAGTGTCCCCCCCACTGTGGTTTGGATAAGTATCCCCCAAAGTTTGGCAAATTAAAGGTTAGGACCCCAGTATGGCCCCACTGAGGCAGGAGGACCAGGCTTTAAGGGCAGAACTTCTGTCACTGAGGAGATACAATCCCCAGGAACAGTGAAACCCCCCTTGTCGTCTTTTTCTTTTAGTCCACCACGTAGTCCACCAAGTACTTCTGGAGAGTGCCACCTATTAAGTCCATCAGAGGCCCAAAATAATCAGTTCTTTTTCTTAGACAGGATCCTCCAAAACTGAAAGTCAAAAGAAAGTTTTTCTCTTTATAAGATAATCATCTCAGGTATTTCATTATAGTGCCTGAAAGCTAACACAGTCCCAATTATCTCCAACTCAAGGCTCTGCCCCCAAGTCAATATCCTACTCAAGATCTCCACTTGGATTTCTCAACCACCCTTGAAATCCAACCTAACCAAAATGAATTAATGATCCTAACATATCTTCCCCCAGGACAAAGCAGATCTGCTTTCGGGTATCACAATCCATCCAACTTTTCAAGCAGGAAACCTAGGAGCTGTCCTGTTTCCCTTCCACCTCCCCTTCCTTCCTATGACTCCCCCGAAGAAATATTGCCTTCTTCACACCCCATCTCATGCCTCCTCTCTCGTCGGGTCTTTTTCTATCTAATCTCCAGGCTGGACATTTCTTCTGATTCCAATTCTCACCCAACACTCAGACTGCTGTCTTCAAAAGATAGATCTGGCTTCCTCTGCCTCTCAGTCCTGATCTCTTCTGAGTGGACATCTTCGCTCCAAATGGTAGCAAAGTAGCTACCCCAGCTCCAAACCTCACATCCTTGGCCTTTAAAACTAATGGTCTTTTATCCAGAATATTTGCTAAGTCCAATATCACGTCAGTAGCTGCGTGGAAAATCATCTACCATATATCTGAGAGTACACTCCTTCCCCCATACTCTTCTACACAACTCACTCTGTAAAACCTTCCTACACTGAATGATTTTGTCTGTTTTTTAAATTGTTCTCTCTTCTCGCACCTTCAGTTGTGTTCTCCTGCTGCTGTTGGTAGAGAAGCTCTTTTAGCTACTTCTAAATCCTCTGTGGGCTGGACAAACAATAATGGAGACTGTCAAAACTATTTGTAAAGTAAGAAGAAGGAGATCTGGGCCAAGATCGGATACAACCTCCATGAAGGAATGTGCAGAGCCTCCTCCGGGTCTTGGTGGTGCTGGGTGTAGGGACTCTTGACCTGGAACTGGGGATGCAGCTGTCCTGGAACTGGATTCCAGAGATGAGACAGGCTGTTCCGCACTGAGCCTCTCTGTAACACAGTCCCCAGAATCAGGTGGCAGGAGCCACAGGGCAGCCTGTACACCTGCAGATGGTTCCTGCCCAGGAACACCCAGGCCAGAGCCACAGTGACCTGGCACAGCCCAGGCAGGCTGATTTATATGCTTGAGATACATGTCTGTAAGGACAGCTTTAATTGGCTGGGGACAAGGTAGCCTCCATGGGATCAATTGCAAAGCAAATTCCAAAAGAGGTTCTAGAGTTCTGTGTGTGCGTGTGTGTGCGTGCGTGCGTGTGTGTGTGTGTGTGCGTGCACGCACATGCGCGCATGTAAGCACGTGTGTGTGTGCAGGCACACATGCATTCACCTACCCAGATGAAAAGGTGGCTTTGTGGAGCATGTGGATCCATGCTGGGAGGGCTGATTGGGTGAGCGAGAAGGAAGAGAGGAAGGCGATGCAGATAACCCAAGGCTCTCTGTGGTGATGATGCTTCCGAAAGCCTGAGTTAGGAGCTGCGGGCACCGCTGTGGTCTGGTATATGTGCTTTTCTCTCATTCTGTCTATGAATGAGCTGATAGGTCATCTGCCCCGTGGTCAGCCCTGTGGTCTGACTTGTGGCCACCAGCTCTGTCTGTCACAGACCCACAAGGAGAAAGACATCCAAACAGAGGCCAGGCTCGGCACCGGCAGGTTCCCTGGGCTCGGCCATGCAGCCCTTCCACAGCCTTCGGGGGAGAGGCGTTGGCGGCCCCGCTGAGTTATGACTTTTATTATGCAGAAAACAGGCACATTAACTTCAGGTCCTTTGAAAAATGTGGTCCTGTAATCAAAGTCTGTGTCTGTCCTGATGCACAGTGGCACGGGGCCAGAGGAGTACAGGGATGAAATAAACATTTAGAAAGACAACTGCATTTGCAGATCTAAGAATTGAGTTATATTCATCTCTGACAGCTTCCTGAATCATAGCCCACATCTCCGCCTGGCAAAACTGGGACCTGGCCCTTTAACTAGACTCCATTTCACATAATTAAAGACTCACAAAATTAAATGGCCTGCATGGAAAGTGGCTTTCAGTGGACTAAATGCCGGGAGCAATCTCCTCGCCAGAGTGGAGAAGTGACACTAGCTTGCAGATCAATATCATCTCTGTTATTAATATCAAAAGCACATTACTTTGTTTTTGCCTGGCTCCCCTCCAAGCCTCCGGCCCTGCCGCGGAGCAGCCATTTGCTCAGGCCATAATTTACTTTGGTGAGTTTTTAAGGTATTGTTTTGTCAGGACCAATCACCGTGACGTTATAAATGGCTGGGAGGACTTGCACTCTCCCTCCGTGGCATATGCAGTGAAATTAATTTTTAAAAGTTTCATGTCAATTACTCCTGTCCTTGAGTTATGCAAGGGGACAAAGGAGCAGAGACGTAAGGACGTGAGTGATCTCAAACAGATGAGGTAACGACACACAGAAGCCGAGGCTGCAGACCCGAGCAGACATGACACTATCTTTAATTGATGCATTGAATTAAACAATGCTAACGCCAAATAAATATTGACCACTTAGCAAAAGAACCATTGATTTTTATGATGGACAACAACGCCATCCTCCACTTGGCGGGGGTGCTGTCCAATCTGGGGTCTCTCCAGCTGCAGAGCAGCCACCCGGCTGCACTTTGGTGGGACACTGCAAAGGGAGTGTCCGTGTTCTCGCTGTGTCTTCCTCTGGGTGGCCCGGCTCCTACAGCTTCTCCCACTCTGGTCTAATTGTGTCTTTCTCCTTTTGTTCTCTTTCAAGCAGACCTCAGCCTGGGCCCCACCACACAGTGCTTCAGCACTGACAGTGAGAACGGAGGCCTGTTGCATCCCTGCCATCTCTTGTCCTCCTGCCACACGATCACCCAGCAAGATGTCCCTCAGCCCAAAGATGTACTTCACTTTCAGCCCTGGGCACAAATCGCATCTCTCGCTTCCTGCTTTGCCTGGAAATAAGAGCAGAGAGGGAGACACAGGGAGAGGACACAGAAAGGTCTAGAGGAAATTCGATCTCCAGGTCAGGGGCACCCAGAATGTGGCTGCCCTGCCCCAGGCACTTGCCCAGACATTGCCTTCCCTGGATCTTTCAGGGACTCGGAAGGCACAGATCGCAGGGCCAGGCTTGGAGATGCACGTGGGCCTTCAGGAGGGGACAGTGAGTCTGCAGGTGTTGCGACTAGATTTCTTCAGTCACAGTTCCCACCGCCTGTGTGCCCTCCCTACAGCTTCCACCCTCTGCTCCACAGAAGGCAGCTCCACGAGGACGCGGACTTGACTATCTTTGCTGCCACGTGCCCAGAACTATCTGGCCCTTGAACAGGGTCAGCCCTTAGAAACTACTTGTGCAATGAATGAGTAGCTCAGAGAAGCCCTAAAGGCTGGAATCTAGGATTGTCTTGGAGAACAGCAGGTCACCACTGACACCCACTCACACAAGGACGCCATCCAGGATGCCCTTAGCCTGGAGAGGGGAAGCAAGGAACCAGCTGGGTGACAGCTTTGCTCACACCAGGCAGCTGTACTGGTCTCCACACTGGAGGTTCACAATTACACAATCTGATATGTCCTTAAAACCACAGGGCTCCGTGACCTCTCGGCAAACTAACCATGGGTTTTCTTTTCTTTTTTTTTTTTGAGACAATGTCTCACTTTGTAGATCAGGCTGGCCCTGAGCTCAGCCTCAAACTGACATCAGAGCAATCCTCCTGCTTCTGCCTCCCCAGTACTGGGATTACAGGTGTGAGCCACCACTCCCAGCACTGTGGTATGTGGTACTGATTGCTGCTCGGCATGAATCTCCACGCCCAGTATTGTATATGGTTACTGGGGATCGAACCTGGGTCCTTGCGCTTGCAAGACAGGCACCAGAACCACTGAGCTAAATCCCCAGCCTTAACCATGGATTTTCTAACTGGAGTTGAGACCAGGTCCTTCTTGGTCTTCACTGCGCTCTCAGAGGCCAAGGTAAATGGAGGCAGTGAGGAGTTCTTCTCAAGGCTCAAATAAAACCACTTACAGATAGAGAAGGAGCTCAGTGGTGGAGTGTCTGCCTGGCAAGTGCAAGGTCATGAGTTCGATTCCCAGTACCAAAAAAAAAAAAAAAATTATACAAAATAAAGCCATTTGGCTTTGGACAGCTGCTTTCCAAAATGCACTATGACCCGTTTTATGAGCAAGGAGACTGAGGCTCACAAAAGCTAAACACCTTCTGTAGAACGTCAGCATCTTTGTCAACTGAATATTTCAGTTACCCAGTTGTTTGCCCACATCTCGGTATCAGGCAGCCCCATAATCAAGTAGGAGATGTTGGGATGCAGTTTTCAAGATTTGCTGGAGGTCACCCCGCTTTCTGCTCACCAAGCTTCCTGGTGTGAGGACAAGTCACAACACAGGGTCTAAGGCGGGCTGGGTGTGAGCTAGATGCTCTCCCCCGAAATGCAACAACCAGGCCAGGCACTCTGACAGTGGCCTGCGGGGAACCAGGGCTGGATGGAGGGAGTTCTGTCCTGGGTACACCAAAGCTCACCGATTCCTCTGCCCAGGAGCATCTGCCCTCCCAGGATGCCTCACTCTACGCCTGTCCCCTCGCTGAGCTCACAGTCAGTGGAGAAAGCAGCACTCCACAGCCCCAACCACCCTGCACCCGCCTGACCTCCACGCTATGCAGAGCGGGGCTCACTTAGAACTAAGAGAATGAGACACCGCATTGTTTCAAAGTCCTCTAGGTTTTATTTGTATAAGTTCCACAGAAGGAAAACAACTTTTAAACATATTCTTATCACAATAAAAAAGATACAGTTTTGTAACATTAAGTCGGAAAAATAAATCAGGCAATTTAGAAAGCACCCCGAGATAAACTCACATTTATAATTGTAAGCAAACAAACATGAGTAGTTACAGGAAGTATCCTAGTCCAGGTATTTCTTCCAACACAAGCATTTATAAGAATTATTCTACCAAATCCATTCTTCTTTAAAAACACTCACAGTCTGAGTAACATATGAACAGCCCTTGAGAGATAACTATTCAAATTTTGATTCTCACAGGCTGTGGCTTTCCGAAAACACTGAGAAGCTCCACCTCCCGATGTCAAGAGTCCTGGTGAGCATGGGTTTAATTTAAATGTTACAGGGAAGAGTATGTTGCTGTGCTTCTAATTGTATTGTTTATTTAAACAAAGGGTGCTTTCGAACCTAGTGCTTCTGTCAATGTCTTGGCAGCTCAAAGAATTCATATCAACTCAGAAAGCATTTGTCAGACACTCACCCCTGGCTGGGCTGGGGCAGGCCCAGACTCGGGCATTGGGGGAACTCTAGGACCAGAAATAGGACCGCGTGTCTGCCTACCGTGAGAACTGGGTAATGCCAATGAGAGCATGGATATATCCTGCCTATGGCAAGAGGGGATGGAACCACCTGAAGCAGGGGCTGGGAGCTGGATCCTGAACAGTAAGGAGGATGTTCTATAACGAAAAGGAAAAGGCAGGCACTCCTGGCAAAGGGATTTGCAGGCACGAACTCAACCGGTTCGGAACACATGGAGAAGAGTTCGGTGCGGGCGAGGCTTGTAGCTGTCAGGACTCCTCCTCTAACTGTTCTCAACACGGAAGGCAGAGTGATCCTTTATAGACACAAATCAGACCCCGTTCTCTCCCCGATGTAAACCCCCAGGAGCTTCTACTGCCCTTAGGGTAGTAACTGCAGTCTGATGTGACCCGCCTCATCCTTCCCGGTGGAGCCCACCACTTTCCCATTTGTGCTCCAAGCCCCGGCTGCTTCCTGTGCCTTGAGTTAGCAGAGTTTGTTCCAATGCCACGGCCTTTGCACTTCTTGCTCCCCAGGGGTGGCGTATTCTTCCTCTGATCTTCTTTGAGTTGGCTTCTTCTTACCTGAATCTTAGTTCAAATGGCCCTTCTTGGAAGCAAGTTGCCCCTCGTGCAACTCCTGTCCCCCGTCATCTCCCATCATACCAACTTACTTCAGTAGCACCAGGCCTCAAGTCACTCTCCAGAATCACCTGCTTGATCGTGGTTACCTGCATGAGGACCACAGCGTGGCCTGCCGTGCTCCCAGCCCCGGAACAGAGCAGGTGCTCAGGTTTCATGGGATGAATGGAGAGACTGGGAAACTCGCTGGCCTTCGCCCGATCTTGGCACATGTGAGAAGCGAGGAAAGTGGAAGAGGAGACTTCGACTTCACTTGTGTGTCCCTCCCCCCCGCCCCCCGCAAGGAGGAAGGGAAAGAGTGTCCTACAATATGGCAGAGGGCAGAGGGCTGACTAGATTGATCCAGAAAGCACTAGATGAAAGACAGCTGGAACCCGTTCATCTGCCCTAGGCCAGCAGCAGGCTGCTCTGCACTCCCTGATGCTCACAGGAAGCCGATGGCCCTGTGCTTTCAAAAAAGACAAGGGAATGTGGGCAGAGCAGAGGAAGATCTGGGGGGCAGCCGAGTCCACAGCCAATCAGGCCTCTCCACCTTAAGCACCTCTGGGCCCCAAGGGGGCTGAGCTCAGGTGTGAGGCTGGAGAAAATCTCGGACCACTTCTGACCAGACTAAAACTTCATGCCTCCAACCAGCCTTACTCTTGGTTGCAAGCACCTGATTTCCTATCTATGATCTGACAGATCCGTACTCATCCCTCAAAGGCCACTGAGAAATCTTTCTCTTGAGAGACTTCCCTTAACTTTTCCTGCTCCTGCCAGCCCTTACCAAACTATGTTTGGAGATCACCCCTCGTTACAACAACCATCGGCCTTTTTCCTAATTGTTTGTCTTGATATAACACACACCTGGCCTTCAATTACAGCTCAGCCACTTCTAGTCTAAACTAGAAGCCTCAGTTTTTATGTCCATAAAATGATACACATCTTGCAAATATAAGGTTTACTTGGAAAAGTGTTTATGCTGGTATTAAACAAATATTACATATAATAATGAACAAAGAAGAGAAACTCTGAATCTACCCAAATGCCTAACAGGTAGTTGGGTGGGCAATAGGTCAGGGAGCCTAAACTTGGAATCCAAAATCCTATGTTTGTTGTTATCGCTGTGATTTGAGTAAGTATCTCGAATGTCGTACTATCTCCCAGCTCCCACTTCCTCTTCTGCAAGAACCCAAAAAGGGTCCTCAGAGGCCTGTTGTGAGAATTACATTTATTCAGTCAATTTGCAAATATACGAAGAATGCCTACGACATGTCCGGCTCTGGGCTCAGCACTAGGTTAGACTTCAGCTGATCAGGGTCTGACCCTGTGGGCAGCAGCGGGCATCAAGTGGGCAATTGCAAGAGCATAGCTCAGGTTAGTATTGGTGCAGTAAGCTGTACCTGCTGAGTGCCTAGTGTGCGCCAACCCTGAAGAAACACAGCTTGTAAGGTCCCTGCCCTAATCATGCTAATAGCCAACATGGTTGAGCGTTCACCACCTGACCTTGGATTTGAGCTCTTTAAGCTCCCAAAACACAGATACAATGAACAGCTACCTCATAGGGTAGCAGCCAAAATTTTATGAATTAGTGCATGCAAAGCCTAGAGCAGAGGTTCTGGCACCTCGTAAGTGGTCAATAAATGGGAGCCCTAATTCTATTTGTTAGCTCACTAGGTAGCAGCCTTGTGTTTAGAGCTTTACATGTTTTATCTCATTTAATCATTTAATCCAGGGTGACAAGTACGAAGATATTACACGTGGTGGAATCGCCTGTAAACTTAAAAGCTCTGCAGACGTGAGGGCTGGGTAATGCTTCAGGGGGCCAACCGGGCGGGGTGGAGCGCTCAGCCTGGGGCAAGATCAGCCAAGAAATCTTCTGGAAGGCGAGCCTGTGGTCATGGGGTGGCAAAGCCGGCACCCGGGGGGATGTGGGAGCAGCCTCTTTCCACAAACCGGGCCCTTACTGCCGCTGCAGAAGGCCGGATTCAAACAGGGCAATTTAAAAACATGTAAAAGGCATAAAGCGCGAGCAGCTGCGCACAGCTGCCGCCAAACGCTCCATCGCTGCCTCGCTGTGGACTCTAAATGACAATAAACCTTCCACCCCTTATAAATTAAGCAGACTTTCAAAAAAACCATATCTCCTCCTGCAACTTTTTATGGCTGTTTGGCAACTTTAATCATTTTGCAAAATGCAATTCCTGGCCATAAATTCTTTCCCAAGTACAGATTTAGGGAGATCTAGAGGACTGCGGCGGGTTGATAGGTAAGTTTTAATCTGACAAGGCCAAAAAGTCTATTAGATTTATAGGGAGGCAGCAGATACCCTGTAATTACACCAGGCTCGACCTCCAGGGAATCGCGAATGCAAGTGGGGGAGGGGAACGGAAGAAAGCAGCCGGGGCAGTGGTGAGGGCAGGCTGGAGTCCCAGCCAGCCAGCCCCTGGCCCTGGCCCTTCGGTCCCAGGCCTTGGCACTTCCTGCAGAGGCTCCCAGACCGTGGTTCCAGGTCACCGAGGCCTGTGACTGACATGGCCAACGAAGGTCATGGGTCACTGTCTTATGAGAGAGATCGCATATCCCGCAGCAGGGTAGACAGGGCGTGAGAAGGTGCTGGATGTCATTTGGTGACACCCCACAGACGCTCGGTCCCCATTTTTCTTTATGTCATACGGACGATGAGGCACTGGATGGAGCCACGCTGGTGTGTGCTGCGTACCACACAAGGCACTTGGCTAAGGAGCAGTGGCACAGCCTGACTCAAGCTGCTTGGCCCAGAGGAACGAGATTCGTTCTTGCTCAGGCCACCAGGTGCACACCCTCTGGCCTCCCCTAGATGCTGTCTCTCCGCGCCCTAGGCTTTAGATCACGGGGTGCTCAACATGACAGGAGACCCAGGGCCACACAGTCTCCAGCCAGCACAGAGCTTTGAAGTTTGTGTATCTGTGGCAGACTTTGCCTTTCCTTCCAAATGCTCCTGCTCTTTATGGCCTCAGGCTCAGAGAGGGTGCAGTCGCCTCCTGGTGTCTAATGAGAGTCTGAGGCCCATGGAAGTAGAGCAGGTCACTGCACCCTGGACACAGCACCCAAGCCAGACCCCAGTAGGAGCCAGACAGGCAGAAGCCTGGTCCCAGTCCGGGACTGTGTCCTCATCCTAGACACAGGAAATACATTCCATTACATGGCTCATGAGGAGCTAAGTTTGTTCCTGGAACTAGGGTTACTAATCAGCTGCCTGGAGTGTAGGAAGACTATCCTGGCTCATCTGGACAGGCCCAATGTAATCACAAAACTCCAAAAGGAGAGTCGGAAGGCAGAAGAACCAACATCAGAGCAATACCATGTGAGACAGACAGACTCTTTCAGCCACTGCTAGCTTTGAAGCTGGAGGGAGGCGGCCACTAGCTGAATGACTCAGCAGCCACTGGACGATAAGAAGACAGGAAACAGATCCTCCTCTGACCTTCCAGAAGGAAGCAGAGACCACCAGATACCTTGACTTCAGCCTGGTGGACCTTACGTCAGACTTCTGACCCTTGGAACTGTAAGATAATAAATTTTCGTTGTTTGAAGCCACTAAGTATGGCAATTTATTATAGCTACAACAGGGACAAGTGACATTTAAGCGATCACACATCTGGGGCAGAAACGATGCAGGTAAAGGAAACAAACACACAATGTCATCCCCCTCACAGACCTCACTTTGTCCCCCAGAGCTCCAGGACTTGGGCTCGGTCACCCCAGGGTGTGATGTGTCTTCCACAGAAAGCAGGGTGCAGGCGGAGGAGGCCAAAGGAGCCGCAGCTCATAGTGATGTTCACCAGGCCTGTACCAAGAATGACCCTTGGCGTCATTCGTGGGTGACCATCACACACAGCCCTCAGACTCCACCTGCCACCAACAGCGTGTCTCTTCCTCTACTTATTCTCTCAGTTCAGAGGTAACGATGGCAGCATGTCCTGGCCAGGATCAAATCACAATCCCTGAAAAGCACTTGGACAGTGTCTAGTGCGGAGCGATTCCTGCCCACTGCTGTGAGATGCGGCAGCCAGACCTGAGCGTAACTCCGCCACCCCAGCCTCCCCGCACTCATACTCTGTACTGTCCGCTCCCATGAGTGTGGGGGGATCCTGGACCAGCTTCCCGCAGTTTTGCAAAGCTAGCAAGATGTTACTCCCATGATTATGTACACCATACCCAGAAGCTCCTTCCAGGCTAGATGAAGGCCAGGGCCATGCTGGAGAAGTACCTGGACCACAAACTGCGGGTGAGTCTCAGAGTTGCTGTGGACCACCGCTAAGAACCAGGAGCTTTGGTCCTAGTGCAGCCAGTGAGGTGAGCCCACCCTGGTGAGCCCACTGAGCCTAGAAGTGGACTCCTCCCACGCAGTCCTCCAGACAAGAACTCAACCTAGCGAATGCCCTGCTTACAGCTTTGTGAGACCCTCAGATCAAGATCCAGCTGAGCCAACTGGAACCCCCAACCCACAGAAAGTGAGAGAAATGTGTGTCATTTAAAGCTACAACTCCAGTAATGTGTTAGAACCTTGTACAGGAGTGGACAATGAAGACATTCATTGGGTGCTACTGTTGTATTCGCTTTACAGCTAGAAGCTGGGAGCTGGAAATGGGGAGTTGCCTGCCTAAGATCAGACAACGAAGTTAGAGTCACAGCGAGAACCAACGCTTGGACTGTCCTGTCGCTCATAGTCACCATGGCAAGCTGGCTGTCTCCCCGAGAGTGCCTGGCTCATCTGATCACCAATCTCTGAAGACTCCACTGTCTCCTTGCCTCTCCTCTTCTTCTGTTCTCCAGCCTCCTCCAACCTCTCTACCTTCCCCTCTGACTTCCTTTCTCCCCTCTGTCCCTCCTCTTCCACCTTCTTTCCTTCTCCTACCCCCTCACTATGGGGCAGTTGTTTGGTGACAGTCCCTGCCTTCTCCCTGCAAGGTCACAAGAGCCTTCCTCTGGTCTCAGCTCTAACAGAAACAAGTGAGGAACCCACAGCCAGTCTGACCCATGTGGACAGGACAAAGGTATCCGTGCCAATCTCTCTTGACCTGAAGGAAAGCCAGAGTCTTGACCCCCTCCAACGCCGCCGATCTTTACACATGCCCTAAATAACCCTGCACCTGTTCAGGTGGAGAGAAGCCCCAAGCTCAGCCACCACAGCCTACCTGCCAGCCCTGGCCCATCTCCGTTCCCAAGAAAGAGAGGGGCTTCTTTAAAGATGAAACTGAATAAAATATAGATAAGCATTAGTCAAATGAAATTAATGCTTCCAATATTGTTTTCAGCCTGCTCATATGCATCAAGCATTTATGAAGTTGCAGTTCATCACATAGGGATATTGCAGTTATATATTAGCTGACTGTCGAGTGGCCACTCCAACAGCTCTCCCTGGACCCCGGGTCGCCCTTCATCGGCAGAGTCAGCCTTCCCGACATCCATCTCCTTCCTCTGCTGATGCATCCCCAGATGCTGATAAAAGGCCTTGCCCCAACAACATATGAATATTTAAATGACACTTAATTATTCAGCATATAATGATACTATTAGTATCCACTTTATTGCTGGCTGTAGGCCCTGCCGAGTCCTGCCCCCCCACTAAGGGGTGCTGAGGAAAAGCCAAAAAGCAGACAAGCTCTTATCTGCCAGGCCTATAGGAGCCCACTGTTATACGAGGGAGAGGTCAAACTGCAAAAATGACCTTGAGCATCTCTCACCTTTTCTGGCTCAGGCCCCAGGCAGGGTTCGGGGAGGAGACCCGGCCAGCCTAGTCCCTGCCTGCAAAGTGCTCAGCGTCTTCTGGGGATCCATTTAACTGGATGGGCAACTTGCAAGAACGTCATTAGATTTGCAAAACAGCATTATGAAGTCGGGACCATCACTATCCCGCTTTTCTTAGAAATGAGAAAACTGAAGCTTAGAGGTGAGGGGACAATGTACAAGGTCACACAGTCTGTGAAGGAGCTGGATTCACACCTGGGCAGCCTAACACAGCTCTCACTGGAGCCAGGTCTGGACCACACCATCCCGGAAGGAGCCTGAGACAGATCCCAGCTACAGCTTGGGGGACTAGAAAGGAGGCTGCATTCTGATGGAGACAAAGCCAGGAAAGGCTTCTGCAAGGGCTGGGGATTTAGCTCAGGGGCAGTGCTGCCTGCCTGGCAAGTGCAAGGTCATGAGTTCTATTCTCCAGTACCTCAAAAAAAGAGAGACTTCTACAAGGCAGCCAGGAGCCGGACTTTAAGGAATGAACAGCCTTGGCAGGGGAGAGGAAAGATGCTTTGAAAATGGGGACATTCTGCAACAACGACACTGCAGCCTCTGCTCAGGTACAGGATAGGGAACTAGTTTGGGAACAGATTGTGGAAGGCACGAAGAGCAAACTGGAAGATCTGGGATTATCCTGAAGGCAGCAGGGAATCTTGGAAGGTCATAGTGGACCGTACAATATGGATACAGATTTCTCCTTGGCATAAAGAGGTGGAATTTTTGTGCACCCCAGTCTCTGCCAGCATATCTGGGCTTAGCCAAGTAACTGGCTTTGGTATGTGGGACATTGATCAATATGATGCAGGATTTGAAAACTACTTATAAACTGGGTTTGACCTCTTACTGTTATTGGATCCCAAAGTTGACCGTGGAAATAAGTCTGGGGGCCACACAAAGAAGTGTGGTGTCCTAGTGGAGCCCAAATTCCCAACAGTTGCCCAAATTATCAACTTCTCATTCACCAGACACACGGATGAGCCCATCCTACATTGATCTAACACCAGCAGCCACCAGCTAACCTGCCAGGAGACCCACAACAGGCCCAGCAAAGATAGCAGAGTCAGCCCCGCTGACCAATAAACTCATAAGCTAACTAAAATCAAAGTGGTTTAAGCTGCTCCATTTTGGATATCATCTCTTAGGCAGCAACAGCTAGCTGATGCAAAATTTAAAGAGGCATGGCCTGGTCAAGGTGTTTCAGATGAATTACTATGGCTGGCCTCCAGTGAAAGATTGGTTAGAAGGGACAAAACTGGCAGCTAAAGACCCATGAGGAGCCTGATGTTACCTTGGGTGCCCATGGTAAAAAAGCCAGCATTCTCATGACTGTCATTCTCTCTACCCAACTCCATCTCTATCAGCCCACACACCTTCCCCACCATTTAGCAGTTCCTTCCAGCTCCTTTTCTACTCAGAAAAAGAATAATAAAAGTAATGAAGCCAAAGTACTGGCATCTGTGCAAAGCACAGTGTACTCTCACTTGAGTTCCATTTCCACCTCCACAGCTAATCACTGTGGAACCTGAATGGAGCCTCTTCCCAGAATGCCTTGCGCTATGGTTCATGACTGTGGAACCTGAGTGGAGTCTCTTCCCAGAGTGTCTTGCGCTGAACTCTAGGCTGTGGCCTGCTCCTCTGTCTTGCCAGGGTTAGGAGGCCCCTTCAGCCCACTGCTAACTTTGTTTCATCTGCTTTTGAATTCGTGGAAGAGGCAGAAGCCCCCACTCACCCACCCTGGCCCTGCTTGGCCCTGGCAATGTCATTGGGCAGGGCTGTGACAGCCACTGAGCACAAGCATCTTCCTCACAGGCGCATTCCAGGATCCGTTCCTCCGGGTCACTGCTCAGGGGCGACTTAGAACTTGAGCTCACTGAGCTGGCTCAGCACCACTGAATCTGAGAGCCAGACGATTTCAGCCAATGATGAGCAGATTCCTGAATCTGGGGCCCCAAGAGAGAGCAGTGCGGCTGGACAGAAGGACCTCTGGACGGGGAGTGAGGACTTACAAGTGTAAACTTAGCTCAGCCTCTTAACTGACTTCAGGACCTCAGGGTAGATGCTCAACTGGCCAGAACGTCCCCTCTGTGAAGTGGACACCACAGCAGGGAAGTGGAAAGCCTGGCACCACAAGGGCTTCCCAACAGTTACTTAAGAATCGCTGCCAAGTACTGAAAGGTGGTCATTAAACCTTATCTCATGTTTTTAAATTCAATGTCAGGAAAAATTCAAAGAAGCCAGGACACATTCCTGATCGTGGCAACAACAAGTGCACAAAACCCAGGACCTGTGGCTGAGTGTTGTCGAACTGGAACCTAATTAAGGCTCCAGGACTAACTTCCGGCCTACACAAAAAATGGGGCTGGAGGAACAAGTTAAATGATATCAAAAGGGAACAAGGAGATTGAGCATGTAGAAACTTCCGAAAGAGAATTGGCCTCAATCTTCAAAAGTTAATGAGATAAGTTGGGAATGACAGAGCACACCTGTAATCCCAGCATGCAGAAAGGCTGAGGCAGGAGGATCACAAGTTTCAGCTCATCCCTGGACAACTTAGCGATTTAGCAAAAACATGTCTCAAAATAAAGAAACAAAAATTTAAAGGTGAGGACATGCTTCATTCAAAGGCCCTGGGTTGGTTTCTTAGCATTAGGGGAGGAAAAAGAAAAATAGTTAATGTAATAGAAAAACAAGAGTTAAAACTACACTACATTTTAGCGATCAAAGGCAAAACGTAGAACCATCTAGGTTGATTGTATTCTAGTTCAATTTTTAAATTAAAAAGCACATAGGCCAAGTGTGGTGGTACATACTTGTCGTAATTCCAGCTCAGGAGGCTGAGGCAGGAGGTTTGCAAGCTCAAGGCCTTCCTAGACAACTTAAGATCTCAAAAACAAATTGGAAGAGTTGAGCACGTGGCTCAGTGAGAGAACACTTGCCCAGCATGTGTGAGGTCTGTGTTCAATCCCCAGGACTGTAAAATTCAAAAATTAAACAATTTAAATAACATAAAAATACACTTCAGAACAAATGGCAAAAATGAATGTGAACTGGAAATTAACTAATGCTATGAATATTTGTTGCACATTTTTCATATGCAACAGCATTATGGGTATGAAAAAACGTCCTTATTCTTAGAAGTATGAGACTATGATGTCTACAACCCATCTTCAAATATGACACCAAAGACAGAGGTAGCACATTGCCAAAATGGTGTCAAGATGCAGAACCAAGAAACAGAGTATACAGATAATAATAAGATTATTCTTTTAACTTGCCTGTAAATTTGAAAACTTCCAAAATGAAAAGTTGATCCTGGGTTGGAGGAAGAAAAGAAGCAGGATCCAGAATGGGAGAAGCTAACTCAGCTAGCCACAGAAGCCCCATCCCGCCAGTGCAGCCAGGCCATCCGAGGACAAGGGCTGGGTCACCACTGGAAGTGCTGCTTCCGGCCTTGGCTCCAAGCTAAGGAGGCCAGGGGGTCGGGGGCCCAGCTGCAGTACCCAACCCCCCCAAATCCCTCTGGGAAAGGTCAGCTATCCAGATATCAACGAGGGCCCTGTCCCTGGGGGAGGCTGGAGCAAGAAGTGTTCTGTGAAGCTCACCGCCTCCTGGCCAGGCAGCAACCATATGGACACTGGGCTCTGGAGACAAAAACACTTTTGTTTTCACCAGTGTGAGTTTTAGGTCCCTCCTGCAAGGGTTGACATTGATTCTATTTCCAAATGCTCCCATAGCAGCTCCTCCCCACTTTCTCGTCTCAGTTGGAAAAAGAGAGAACAGCAGTCTGGGAGAGCATGTGTTTGGAGCTCAGATCACAGGAATTTCCAGGTCATGTGGACTGGGCCAGGTACAGCAGAGACAACAACTTGGGGACATAGCAAGGAATGAATACAAAGCGAGGGAATGGCTCAGGCCCCCTCAGAGAAGGCAGGCAGAACCTGGGTAGGCTTTGCAGAAACAAGGATCGTCCTGGGCTCTAACCCAGATCCCCCATGCACAGAAGAAGTGAGAACTACTGAGCCTGCCCCTTGCAAAGCACAGTGAACCAGGACTTACACCCAAGGAGGTGGCCACTCCTGGCCGTGCAGAAGATAACGTCTTCCCTCTGGAAACCCAGCACATAGACAGACAGACAGACCATTTACAACTCAAAGTGGGTCTTGCTTGACATATTTCCTGGGGCTAGGCCATGCAGAGTCACTTCTGAAGTAACAGAGCTTAGGAAACTGTAGTACAGCCCTCTCTTCGAGATTCACAAAGGACCATAGCACCAAAGAGGCTCTAAAAATCCTGGAGTAAAGGAGTCTTTTAGTTCCATTTAGCCCAGTGTTGCTCAAAACAATATGCCCCAAACCTTGTTTGTTGTTTTGTGTTGTGTTGTTTTGTTTTGTTGTCTAGCACTTCACAGTTCCAGCTATACTGCAGTAGAACACCTTTAGGAAGTCTTGATAGACAGCTGTTCTTTGGCTTGTGGAACAAATCTAGTATGTATAGCAATTTTCTTACCTACATTTACACACACACAGGCAAAACTACAATTTAATATATTCAGGCATAGAGTTACTCCAAATCCCTGGAAGTCCAGACATGGGAAAAAAGAGCCCTTCCATGACTAGATGCCTGAATGGAATAGGGAGAGGAGTACTACTGGTTTGGGGTGATTGGTTGGGAGTTCTGAGGAATGACTGATACATGAAATCAGTTGTTGTGGGGACTGTGGTTAACCAACCTCCCTCTCCTTTTCTCACATTTGCTCAGTGGAGGTCATTGGTTAGATTTAAAATCCAGCCCAATCTAGGCAGAATGCACCTGAAGATGTATACGCTTGGACCCAGAGTCATGACTATCCAGCATTAGCTACAGTTATGAACCACCTCCATCAATTTAAAACAGATACTGCACATGCCCAGTAACATAATCTAAGCAGTGGAATGCTGAGCAGGACCAAGGTGACCAGCACACCCCAGGAATCCCTCTGAGACAAAGATCTGGGAAAATGAAATTCCTAAGGGACCCGACATCTGTATGGAATGAAGGGAGACAGAATTTGAACTGTAATGTTGTCCCAAAACAGATCTGAACTAATCAATCCCCTGGTGAACTCTAGGCCTTGGATGGGACTTCAATGGGGGCTTGAATGGAGGCTAGGGAACAAGATTTTTGTCCCTTTGCAAAACTGGTCTTTGGATGTGGATTGATCCCACGAAGTGGTAGAATCTTGAGCTAGGCAGGTTTCATTCATCATGACAGTGCCAGACTGAACAAGGTGGAACAAGAGCCTGTACCCTGAAGAAGACTCTGCGTGCCACACCTGCCCCTGCTGCAGATGCGCTGAGCCACGTATTTCCTGTTCATCCAAGGCATTCTCCTGGACATTCATCGCATTAGGTGAAGAAGTGAGACACCCGATACACAGATTTGTAAGCCAGCTATAAGGGTCCCTCCCCTTCAAGAGTCATGGGGATTCCAGAGCTGCCAGCCAGAAACCTTCTTATACAGTCATTAGCCGGTAGATCTCCTGGCTTGATCATGTCTGTCGCATCCAGGAAACTGCCTGCCCTCTTGGAGGTGACAGGACAGACAAACAGCCACCAAAAAGCCCAAACAAGTGGTTTGACAGAAATTAGCATAACAAGTCGGTCAGAATTCCTTGTTGACCTATCTATCCTTGATCAATCCAGACTGCCCTGTCCATCTCCTCTCTTATCTAGTGCAAAAAGTAGCCAGGCTTGACCCAGTGCAATGGTCACTTGTGAAGACTGTGGACCACAGCTCCAAGGACATACAGGCCCTTCCAGAAGAGTATGTTTCAGACCATACTGTACCTAGAAATGGCACTGTCCTATGAAAATCTGGATTGATGATGACTCCTCAAACTATCCCCTCCCCATCCCCCTTAGCCAGCTGCAGTGTAACCAGGAGGAAGGGGTCTGTCCATAGTCCTGTTCCCCATGTAAGCAGAGAGATACTGTTTCCTGGTTAAGCAGGCTGCCAGCAGCACAAAGGAAGGAAATCGCTTCATTAGAAAGATCGTTGGCACTGGCATTGTATTTGAAATTTGCACTTTGCAGACCAAGCTTGAGAATTTGCTGCTGTTGATATTAAAAGAAACAGCCCTGTTGGTGCTAAGGTATGATATTTGTTATTGTCCTGTGACACACAAAGAAGACACAGCAGAAGAAAAGGGCTGTGCCTTCATCCAAGTATTTACTAAGTACCTGCTGTGTGTTGGACACTGAAAATGCAGTGTTAAGCAGAGAGCTTCCCCCAAACTCCCTGCAGCCCACAGGCCAGAGTAATCTGCTAGAGAGCAACTGCACAGACAGAGGTTGAGTGACAACTGTAGTAAGAATACTAACAGAAGGACTACCGGTGACTCTGACTGTGTACAACAGCTGACTTGACCAGTCTGGGAAGTCGGACAAGAGGACACAGTCCCATTGCTGACAGGCTTTATCCATCCCTGAAAGCAAGACCTGGGGGCTCATTGCTGGCCCAGTAGTGCAGCATTTGTATATTCTGTACATTAAGATACAGCTGTATATTTTTCCACTTGTACTTACACATAGATGTTTGTATATGTATTTATGTAATTATAGATGTTCTGCATAGGTGCATGAGTTACTGTTCAGTAAACTATGTCATTCTCATTCCAAACCAGATCGTGCTGGTGCTGATTCCCCTGTGGTGCTCTTTTTACATAGGAAGCCCCTTCACTTGTTTATGATCACTGGACCCCAAAGGAGCAGAAAGGGAAAGATCCCCAGTCCAGAGCGAGACCTTAGCCAGGAAGCCTGGTCCTATTACTTTTGTTTGGGGAGTATGTGTGAGCCGGGACAGAAGCAGGCCTGCAAGCCTGTGGGGACAGCTGCGAGGCCACATGAGGGTCTCCGTGTGCATGCATGTGTGCATGCCTGGGCTGGCATATGTGTGTGCATGCAGATGCCCCAGGTTCCATGCTGAGCAGGGTGAAAGAGAGCAACTCATTTTCCTGGGCTGGCGCTTCCATGGCTTGGTGCCTCTGGGAGTCAGGGCCCCACCGCACATCCCAGTGTTCCTTACAGCCGTTTCGCCTGCAGCAGTCAAACAGTTGAAAAATCGGGGTCCATGTGACTGCGCTGAGACTCCAAGAGGGTGAACAAGTAGGACTCATGGCCATTTTGCAATTCCTGCTCATTAGACATGTCTGGGGCCTTGCGAGCGAGCTCTGAGGATAAATAAGTATAAATATTATATTTGCCTCCAGGTTATCTTTAAAAATGTATTTCCCCCTCTCTCTCTCTCTACCTGCCCCCACCCCTAGCTCCCACCAACAGTTATCCATACCTCCCAAAAGCTCCTAGGTATCAGAGACATCATCAAAAAGCCTGGACCCTCAGCAAGTGGTTTGCTCCCTCTGGGCTGGACCTATCACCCAGTCTGTGGGCGGACAGAAGCAACAGACACCCTGTGGGCTTCTAGGTGGCCCTGGGGGCAGGGAGAAGGCCCATAAAAATCCCCCGGTGCTGAGAATCTAAGCTTCCAAAGCAACTCCACATGGAAATGATCAGGAGCTTTGTGACTAGAGTTGGGCCTGTCCAGAATGGCCCAGGCTACAAAAGACCTGAGGTCAGAGCCAGAGGCCAGTGCACCCCCAACTGGTGTGATGCCACCATGTAGAAAAGGCTAAGGCCCCACATCTGCACCAAGGAGACCCAGGGATCTCCAACATGTGGTCATTTGGTTTTGAGAAAGCAAAACTACTGGAAAAAAAATATTTTTAGACATCGGTGCATGTTCTGGTGACCAGCCAGAGGGGAGACCCAGAGGCTCCGTGAGCTCTGTGCTTCTGCACTGCTCGGGCTGCCTCCTGTGAGTCCCTGGCTTTCTTCCCAGAGCCACAAAGCACCCACTCTTCTCTGCCCATGGCAGCCTTCAGAGGTCTCTGAATACAAGGACTCCGTGCGTGGCCTTCTCCACACTGAGCTCCCTTCACCCTGCCTCATGGTCCCCTTTCTGACTCTAGCTCCCAGTCATCATCCTGCAAGAGGGTCCTGTCCATCACTGTTGTCTGAAATATAAAACACAGTGAATTTGATTCAGTGTCCAACAGAATAGCTGGTCTCAGTCTGCCCCATCATCATCGGAGAAACCGTCTTTCCTCCCACACACCACCCTGGGACTTAGGCAAACAGATCTTCTCAGATTCTTCATCAGGGAAGAGGTTGCCCAACTCCATGAGAAATATCTCCCAAAATTACATGACGATATTAGCTACCACTTGTCTACCACTTCCTGTCTGCCAAGCAGTTCATCTGGTGCTTTTATAGGTATAGTAATAAAGGTGGGGTGCTCTCATTATGTAGACAAGGAGGTTAAGACCCAGAGGGGCTAAATCATCACCCTAAAGTCACACAAATAGGGAGAAGACACTCGCAAAATGCTCAGACCACACATGGACCTCACCTGTGGAATTTGGCGCCATTTCCAGACGTGTGAATGAATGTTGGCATGAGTATGTATTTCGCAGGGTCCTTCAGTAGAGATAAATAGAAATCTCCACCACATTCAGAGTCTCAGAGAGTCCAAGAAGAGATGTTCCAAATGACAGGCATTTCATCCTGGTCACTGGAAGGCACAAGACATTGCTAAACAAGAGGTGACCAATCTCCATCTCTGAATCTTAAGTGAGTTCCACCTGTCTTTCTGAGGCTTCCTTTCTCCTTGATAAACAGTTCTGGTTTCTTCTATCCTTTCCCAAGGACCTGTCTCCCCCAGGATGATGGTGATCAGGTCACCTTCTTAACACTAGTTCTAGCAACCCCACTTGGGATGAGGTAGGTGCAGTTCCCTATTTTCCCAAACCCTGCCTTAGCCGTTCCATTTCTGGCTATTTCTCTTTCCCTCCAGGTCATATTTCCATTCACATTTCTATCTAGAAGTGGTTATCACTGCCCTCCAGTGAGACCATTTGAAGTGTTTGTCTCCCTAAAATTACGTTGTGTGGAACAAATAGTCACTCTTAGCCCCAGGATGGCTCTGTGGTTTTCTGGCTGGTAGAAGGCAGCTATTTTGAGGGACTGGGGAGAAACGAGCATTAAAAACCCATACTCCATAATGACCTCAGGGCCATTCATCAAGGCCTGACATAGCTGGCTCAGGGCCAAGGGAACAAGTAGCTTATTTCTGTTGCATTATAATTTGAGTCCATATGCAAACCAGAGGACTGTGTCTATAAATAAGATATTATAGTTAAATCAATACTGATTATTAGGAGTTAGTGTTATATTTAAGGCCATAAAACTGAATAAATATTATGGTAAAAGTGTCCTATATCTCATGGGCAAAATCATTGTGTGAAACAATAACACAGGCTTCAGATTGATGGAACTATGACTTCATGTTCTACCTGCTAAGAAGAACTGCCAACCAGCTGGCTGTCCCCAGTAAAGCCAGCGAGAAGGAAAGCTAATCTGAGGACAATGTCGACATCCACCAACCAGCCCATTTCTCAGGCATATTCTCAGTTTTGCTCAGAGCCAGAGTTACACATAACTCAATATAGGCTCAGAAGGTTTTTGTGAGTGGTATTTAAAAACTACATATGACCCTTGTACCCACCGGGTTTATTTTTCTAAGATAACCTATTTCAATTGCTTAAAAATAACTAATGTTCACATTTGTAGCATCTAAGCAAAAAGAAGAAAATAGAATTCACACAGAATCCTACTACCCAGAGATAATTACTGCATTAGTCAGCTTTCCTTTACTATAACAAATACCAGAGATAATGAACTTATAAAGATAAAAGGTATATCTTGGCTCACAGACCTGGAGGTACTAGTCCATGATCAATTGACCCTGTTGCTTTTAAGCAGTATAACCCAGTAGGGTATACGGCAGATCAGAACTCCTCAACTCCTGCCCAGAAAGTGAAGGAGGAGACCAGAATGGAGCACCCCTATACCCTTCAAGTCCGTGCTTTTAGTGATCCACACACCATCTAGTGAGCTTATCTATTAAAATTTCAACTGTTTCCCAACAGCATCCAGGTAGAGACCAAGCCTCTAGCACATGAGCATTTGTTAGGAAACATCCCAGATCCAAACCACAGTGATCACCATTGGCATTCTGGTGTACATCCTCCCAGTCACTCTTCTGTGTATGTAGATCTGCATGTTGAATGTAATATAATTTTAGTAAGGTTGAAATAACCAGGCTGTTCTGCATCCGAATAGGTTAATTCTATGAACTTAATCCCTTATTGCTATATAATTACCAGTACTCATTAAGTTAATTTTCAGTTTTCTTTATTCTAAGTAAACTAAAAAGGGCACATCTTTAGGACACTATCCTTTCTATTCCAGCTCATGAGGAGACATGAGCAAGGCACCATCTGCAGTACAATACAGAGAGCCACTGTGTCCCTGATAGTAATGGATACTGTCATTCAAGGCTCGGGCAGACGTTCACCGTAACTGGATGCAATGGAAGCCTGTAGTTGGTAGGACCTCTGGCTAAGCCTCAGCCATGTGTCCCCTTGCCCCACAGACCTGTACCGGCCCCCCTCAGAGACCTGTACCGGCCTGACATAGAACTGCTTGATCTGGAGAGTTCAGGTGCCCTCCCCTGAGTGAACACTCATTTGGAGCAGTCATCATTCCATGCAGTCAGCAGGAAGCAAATCCCCTACCTACTGCTCACCACTCTTCTCCAGCCATGCTTGTGGAGAGGGTCTGTGAATGATGTTTAGATGTGGCTAGGCCAAATACGCCCGGTGCCTGTTTCCTAGGACCCGAGAGATGTCACGCACTTCAATAGACCTGGTAGAAATAAACAGCCCTGCTGAGCACCACCCCCCCAAGCCGTACTCGGGCTAGACCTGCCTCCTCCGCATTGGGCTCTTGTGATTCCTCCTCGGAAGACATAAATGGTTTTGCCCTTAGATCCCCCTAACCAGTCACCATATAGCACAAACCTCTTATCCCCTTCCCTGCCTGCTAGCAGCTCCACCTCGCGACTATATAAGATACATCCGAGGCTCAATAAAGCGGAAGTGTTCGGGAAACCTCCCTAGAGTCTGGTGTGAGTGACTCTGCATGCTCGCCCTTCCTGTCCCGACCTGTTCTCCTTCAATGACAAGGGTCAGGTTCTTTGTCCATCTGGGAACGATGAAGAAAGATGTGACTTAAAGCTGACCAATCAGTCACTGTCTCCTGGAACACAGAATCCTGGGCGTGTGCCAAAGCTTCATATAATTACTTCTGCTCATGTGATTCAATTTTATTTTCTTCACAGGACTAACACTATCTTAAATTATCTAAATACTTGCTCTCTTGTCCACTGAGGGTCTTCCCTTTGAAGAATCTGAGTCTATGAAAGATGAGCCAGTATCTGGTTTACTCAATATTATTTTCCCCATGAGGACTCCATAGTGATGTGAAACAGTTGTTAAATTAATTACAGATTAAATTACACAAGTGAGAGATCATAAGGGCATATACTAAGGCAGTTCCAACAATGACGTCATCCATCAATGAAATGGAAAGAACGAATGTGAGAGGTGTTTAAGAACTGGAAACAACAGAACCACCAAAGGGATTTGAGAGAGCAGAAGCTTGAAAAGCTTGGGAAGTGAGGACATAATATATCAATGCTGGTCATTTGTAAGGAGGGGACAATGATGCATTTAATGTTGGAAGGCTGACTTTGAATTAGCAGAGACTTCCATGTGATATCCAGTGGTATTTTGGAGTCCAGGAGGAAGATGTAGGCTGCTGGTTGAGATCTGGGGAAAGAAGTATCTGGAGATGTGACTATAATAAGAGGCAGGCCAAGTGTGTAATCTCAAATCTGAGCTGGACAAAGTGGAACGGGAAAAGGACATGTCCAGAGGGGCACAAGAAGTACAGGGAGAATGCTTCCAGGGAACAAACCTCTCAGAGGGAAGAGGATCAACAACAGCTTCAAAGACAACAGTAGGCTTGAAGATACGGACTAGAGGGCACACCCCGTATGATCTGGGGCCCGCTGGGTCCTGCTAAGGGTGGCCTCAGTGGTGGAATCTAGGCAGATATCAGAGCAGAACAGGCGGAGGCTGAGAGAGAAGACATCTGCCTCTGTCACTGGTAGAACAGAAACTCATTCAATATGGTTGTGAATGGAAGGTCAAAGATACAACAACAGCTAGGGAGAGCAGAGAGTAAAAGAATGATTTTTTTTAATTGAGAAAGACTGGCAATATACAGCCTTTAATTTTATGTTAGTATGTAATATGGTTTAAGTTCTTTCCCAAAGGATACTATTTGCCATTTAAATCACTAAATGCCACATGTTCCGAGTACTCAGCACATTGATGGTAAAAAAAAAGAAAAAGAAAAGAAGACCTAAGAAAAGAAGACTTTGAGCCATGTACTAAGTTCCTCCAACCAGTATGGAAAAGTAAAACAAAAATGACTGTCAAGGAGATGTGGAAGAGAATAGAGCAAATCACATCCGGGTGGGTAGTTGGGGAAAGTGATGATGCAAAGTTCTATTTTAATGGACTTTGAATTCCTCCTGCCAACTCTAGTAAAGAAAAGCTGAGCAGAACAATGTAATAATAGCAAAATTAAAAAAAAAAAAAAAAGACAGCCTGGAACTGTTATGCAGATTTTACTTCCAACTTCACCACCAACAACATCATCACTATTTGAGCCTCAGTTTCCCTATAAGTACCTGAAAGACATTGACCCAGATCTCCTTTGAGAACCATCCGTCAATGATAGGATCTCAGAAATCAGTTTCCTGGATTTCTAGCCCAGCTCTCATCATTCCTACCTGTATAATCTCTGGTGAGTCACTCAATTTTTCTGTGCCTTAATTTTCTCAATTTTAAAACAGTACTACTAATCACCCTGCCTCATAGAGTTGTTGTAAGCATGAAATGAGAAAATAGACAGACAGACAGACAATAAACCGTGGGATGGTGCCAGGTGCCTATAAAAGCTCTATTTCGTTTTGATTAATAATTTTGGATAGTCCCTCATTCCATAGAGACTCCTAAGTAGGTGGAGGGAGCAGGCTACACTCATTTAGAAGGGCAAGAGAAAGAAAATTCAAGAACAGAGAACGACAGGTTTTTTCACAAAGGATCAGATAATAGCTTCTGGAGGCCATATGATTCCTATCTCAACTGCCTACCTCTGCAATCATGCACAAAGAAGTCACAGACATACACAAAGAGCCTGTGTTCTAATAAAACTTTATGTACAAAGACAAGTGGCTGGCTGGGTTCGGGCCCAAAGGCCAGAGTTTGCAGGTCTGAAGTCCCTGAAAGGAGAGATGGTAAGCTTTCCTCTCTAGTAAATAAAAGGAAGCAACCCCATATATCCAGGTCCAGGCCAAACCTCTGACCACTCTGGCTACAAACACACTAAAAAGGAAAGCTCCAACTCCCAGAACAAGCAAGTAATAAACGAGTTTTGAAAATAATTAAAATTGAGAATTGATTGTCTGGGCCAGAGCAGATTTATGCAAAGGGCCCCTGTTCCACTGGGAGTGGAAGGAGGGTTTCTAAGCTCTGTGTTGAACAAGCTAAGCATTTTTTCAGATTATTCCCAGCATAATATGCCAAAGGGAATAGGCTCCATTTATTATTTCCTTTAAAAAATCAATGGGCTGAAACATTCCCTCTAGACCTATAATATTTATTTCAATGTTCTGTCAATAAATATAACAAGGTTAGCTTTCTATCAGTTTAGTTGGAAGAATGATTCGAGGGAAGCTCTATTTGTTAAGCTCAATCACAGAAGGCAATCAATAGGGGAAAATTCCCTGGTCACTATAGGCAAGAAATATAAAGTTCAGAGGAGCCATCTCAGGAAGGAGATTGATGTTATGACCCCACAACCCCTCTGTCCTTCCCCCCAAAGGTAGGAGATATGGGTGCCACCTTGAATTATGGAGTTTCGGGCAGGAGCAATCTCCATCTTGTGCTGACAGGGAAACTGAGGCCGAGAGAGAAAGTGGATTATCCAGTCATAAGGAGATCAAATAAAAACGAAAATCTAAATATTCTGATCTTGTTTCTTACAGATCTCAAGGTCGTCGGTTGAATTGGGTTGGACAGTGGGAAACCTATGGAAAAGAAATATTTTTCTCTTTCATTTGAATTTATCTGTGCTGGAATGGGTTTTTGAAAAGATGGATCTGAATAGGATGGCCTCAGTTCGGTGCTGAGATGACGGGACAAAAATATGTCCTCTGTGACCCGGGATTTAGCTCAGTGGTTCCAGCATCTGCCTGGCAAGTACAAAGTCTGTAGTTCAATCTTCCATAACCACATACCACAATACCAGGTGTAATGGCTCACACCTATCATCCTAGCACTCAGGAGGCAAAGACAGGAGGATTGCTGAGTTCAACACTGGCCTGGGCTATATACTGAGTTCAGGACCAGCCTGAACCACAAAGCAAGACCCTGTCTCAAAAAAAAATCCTCTGTGAGTTGAGTTGGAGGTGCTTGGAAATTTAGGGGTGATATTTTCCCATTTTACCCTGACCCTGTAATACACACACACACACACACACACACACACCCCTCAATGGCTGAGGTAGCAGCAATGTCCTCTCTCTTAGACTTTAGTCTCACTCTGGGCACTGCTCCTGGCCTGCACTAGAAGAACCTTCTCTAGTGCACTTGTTTTCCATGAGAGGCATCATGGAAAACAGAAGTTCTGGGGTCAGAAGATGGGACCAGTTGGCTCATTTCCACGATATTTTTAGCTGAGTAACGTCATTTCTATCTCTTCAAGTACCTTTTTCCTATCTTTTAAAGGAAAATAAGAATAATGACACCTTCCTAATAGGGTAGAATGAATATCAAGAATACATGATATTATTGGAAAGATCAAAATCATCATGAGTATTATTGATTAAATTATTATTTAAAATAATTTATTGACTACTTCCTGCATGCCAAACGTTAAACTATACATGTTTCATGCTTTATTACATTTAGTTCTCACTGCAACACACTGAAGCAGATGATATAAATATCTCCATTTTACAAATATGGAAAGTAAGCTTGGATAGTCAGCTGGAAGAAAAATAACTTGCCCAAAGTCACAGTACTAGAAAATGAAGAAATGAAGATCCAAACCCAACTTATTCAACTCCAAAGACAACCATAAGCCTCTACAACCAGAAAGTTTACACTAGCGTCCTGATCTGGAAGCAGGGAGTCGCTTTTTCCACTCCACACAGTCACTAGGTCACTCAGAGAAGCAGGGCCACAGCATGCTGCAGGTTCCTTCTCCCACCTCTGAGTCCTTATGGCCTTGAATATCAAAGGAAGCTTCAGTGAGTCACATGCTTTTTGGAGACTCTCCAAAGACATGCTTCATCAGTACGAGGTCGTAAACTTTAGCTAATTTAGTCTTTCCTCTAGAGACTAAATTATCCCAAACAGAAAATAGCAACAACTCTCCTAAGCTATCATGGAGGTTGGATGTTGCCAGAGAAATCTGGGAGAAGAATTTAACTAATATAGTAGAACAATTACTCACTGAGTTTCTAAAATGGCAGACATTATTTTAGACACTATAATTACAAATAGAGTCAACTGTCTGCTGAAATTACTCCCTATATGTTCTTCAGTATATCGAATACTGAATTCAATGTGCTGCCGTCCAATTATCTGTCATTAGGCTCCACTCCACCTCTCATGTTGTCCAGTACCTACGTCTCTGCTACAGCCCAGATGATCACTCTCCAAGTTGTTTGTTCAGAACCATCAGAAATTCAGGCTCTAGAGAAAGTGGACGGCCCCATATCAACTAGGAGATCCATGAAATACTAACAAGAATCATAATTCAAATGCTCTGGGCTTATCCCATACAAATCCAGTCACACAGCTCTGATTATTCTGACCCCAAAGCTGACTAATAGGAAGAAATCCAGTCTTAAAGAGTTATCTTCTACTTTAGTTCCTTGTCCCTCTCTAATTAAGAAATTCCTGAAATCTTGGGAGCTGCCATCTTTTTCCCACAAATCCTTCCCGGCCCCTGCTTAGCATAGCGATGATCAGCTGAATCGAATCATCAGTGTCCAGGGCCAAGAGTATTCAGAGGTACCACTCTGAGCAACCCAAACAGACCTGGAACTCAGCCTGTGCTCCACTGAACATCTCTTTCTGTTAGGCCACAGCAGAGATTTCCACTGCAGGGATCTTGAGCATTATGCTGCATCAACATTCAAGGAAAAAGTTCTTTGATTCATACATACAGTTCTTTCCTCTCAAAAGACAGCTCCCAGCAAGAGGTCTAGGCAGAACTTCTCTTAGAAACATCTGCAGGCCTTAAATAGGGCAATCAGGACACAGAACAATCCCACTATCCATTCACTGGGTCTCTACTAGAGACTCAGACGAGAGTGCCTTGTAGAGAAGTGTATACACTAAGACAATTCTGAACAAGTTGATATGAAATGGATAGAGGGAACTTTCGTCTTACTGGTTTTGTTCTCTTAACACCACCAGTACATCTGCTTATCTCTTCATCTCTACTGACACCAACATATAACTCCAACTACGATTGTCTTGTATCAAGACTATTATAATAAACTCCTTAAGTCTGTTCTGGCTCTTTCAAAACACTCCTCACACAGCCACCAGGGTCATTTACTTAAAATATATATCTGATCATGTAGCATCCTAGCTAAAAACTCCTCAATGGATTCCACTGCACTTAAGGAAAAATCAAAGTGATACTGTTCTACTGTGGTCTCTCAAAAGTTGACCCTGAGGATGGGCTTGAATGTAGGAGATAGTCCCTAAGGAGCACATCGAAAGTAGAGAGTAAGAAATATTCCCAGGGAAGGTATAAAAATACTACAGGTGTTTCTTACTATCCCTTCCTGTGACACCTTAAGTTCTTCTCTTTTTTTTTTTTTTTTTTTTTTTTTTTTTTTTTGAGACAGGGTCTCGCTTTGTGGTTCAGGCTGGCCCTGAGCTCAGCCTCCAACTCACATCACAGCAATCCTCCTGCCTCTGCCTCCCCAGTGCTGGGATTACAGGCATGAGCCACCACGCCCTGCACTGTGGTATGTGGTACTGGCTGCAGCTGGGCGTGAGTCTCTATGCCCAGTATGGTATGTGGTTACTGGGGATCGAACCCGGGTCCTTCCACTTGCAAGACAAGCACCAGAACCACTGAGCTAAATCCCCTGCCCCAGTACTTCTTTTTTTATGCTGGTCCTCTAACATCAAGACCCCAAAACAGCTAGGTGGGACTCTTTGAGATTCAAGGGAATATTTGTCATTTCCCCAGATGAAAGCACCCCAACCTTTGAGACCAGCACCTCTAATCACACAGAACCTTAAAATCTGGAAGGGAAGCTGAAGTTCCCGACTGGATCTTGGAAGTGATGAAGAGAGGGCCCAGTCCCTCATTCAGCCCCCTGGTTCCCAGATCCATAAATTCTAGCTGTTACAACATAACACTGCTTAATGGCCATTAGTGTAACATACATCTGTGTCTTGAGAACAGAATCTCAGCCTCGCCAGGTACCATTTCGCAAGCTACCACTTTCACTGACCATGACAACATTCTATCAGGCCAGGAACTTCCAGATAAGCTGATGGAAAAGAGGACCAGTGGTTTCTCAATGCGGTGTGTCCACTGTCTTCCACTCTTCGTTGTAAAGTGGAAGTCTTGATCTGAAATGATACTCTGTGGGATTACACGCCACTAACACAGTTCTGGAACAGCCACTATGAGCAGGAAAAACAAATCCTTATCCAAAACTTTGTCCACCTCAGGACAAACTGCTGCCCCTTCTGAGAGCTGCTGCCACCAATGGCAGGTCATTCTCCACAAGGATGAGTAGCATACACAAGTGTTCATTATTGGTCTCTCCCATGACAGGTCATACATTTTGTGGCTGTATTAACTGTATCAGCCTTGGTGAGAGGGAGCTCATGTTGTGGGGCCCGTGCATAACTTCCCCTGCTACTATGCTACTCTCTACATGGACCCCTTGTGCATGCATAGGATGGTTGAGACACAAAGCCAGGCGACATCCAATGACAAATCCTATCCAGTCCTTTCCCTTCACTGTTTCATGCATCCTCCATACTGGATGCTCTTTGATAAGCCTTAAGATTAAAATTCTGTGTCCATGCTTGTAGGGTCATCCACACCCCTAGTCCCTGGACTTCCTGCCTCTCATCAGTCAGTCTGGCTCTTTCCAGGACACTGAACAATTAGCCAAGCAATTCATGATTGCAATTCTCACTACAATGTCTGTGCAAAAACAGACCATGTCTTCCTTCATAAGAGCAGATGATCCAACTGCACAGCCTAAAGCTCTACCTGGACAGAGACTCCTTCTATACGCTTATTCTCCATAACTTATATGTTGAACTGGTCCATCTGTGAACTACTGTGAGATAGTTCCTCCTCCACTGGCTGGCCATGGGAATCTCCTGACAAGGGACTAGATATAACCTGAGAGGAAGGTGTTGGCTCGAGCAAGATCAAAAGCATGAGTAGTTAAGCTACTTGTGCGTGTACTTACTTGAGTCTCTGAACCTGTTCAGATCTGACTGCAGCATTCAATTCTCACAGTACAATAGGTTGCTAAGGCATCTCCTCAGCTTTATGACTCAGATACAATAACACTTAGGTCAATGTGGACAACTTATGCCATATAGAACTGGATAGTTCATGATCAATATTCAGTCTATGTGAGAGCCCAGTAACTCTCCAGGATCTGATTGTCAAGCTTTCAATAGTTTTCTGCCATACAAGGCGTAGCCTTGCTCCACAATGCCAAGTATTTTCCCTCTGAGTCTCCTAATCCTTATCAGATTCTACCACAGATATCTCTAACACTATTGTTTTTTACCAGGTCATGTGACCCTAGAAGTCACACAGGTTACACTGCAGCTCAGGTTCACAACTCTATTTTCTCTTGATCTAGAACACATTCAACAGTGGCGATCTTCTAGGCTACATAATCAATTGATTCGAGCACTACCTACTGCCTCAACACCTCAGAGAGGCCCACCAACCCCTATGCCTATAAGAGAATCAAGGATCACAACCTCTGAGCGCAACCGCAACATGTTGAACCTGAATCTTTGCACATATGTCTCCCACCTCTTCATTAGCATTTCTTTTAGTGGGGCATCCAAGTATTTGTGGTTCCTGTTCCCTGAATTTATAGAACGTAATGCCCTCAAAATACTGAAACAGTCTGTTGGTTTTGGCAAGACAACCAAAGACCCTTCAGACTACTGTATATTACAACAGAGAGCAAGAAAATCAACACAGCCTTGGGGCAAGACAGTGACTATATATTGCTATCTTCCCCATGTGAATACAAACTGCTTCTAATCCTTTTTTCCTGATGTGAAATGAAAAGATCAAATGTTGCATATCAAATGCTGGAGGCTATGTTGATCTGTTCTAGTAAAGATAACATATCCAGTACAGTTGCTACAAATGGGACTACCACTTGTTTTGATAGTTCATTATCATTATCTTAGAATAATCTGGATTTTTTTTTTTTCCCAGAACCCAACCAATGCATTATTTGGGAGGGTTTGGGGAAGAAAAAAATCAAAATCCTTCAACTTGGATGCTGGCACTAATTTCTACCAAGCTACCCAAGATATGGCATGGCTTGGACTTCATATTTGAGCCAAGGAGATAGCATTTTGGAAGGGCTCCTCTTGGGCTTTCCATAACAGTCAGAATCAGGGAAGAAAACAACAAAGAATCCAGGTGGGGATTCTTGAACCCACTACAAGACAAGTGGGATCCCTTGAACTTCCTACAAGACAGAATTAAGCCAGGGCTCCCTTATCCCCTAGGTTTAATAGGCCCTAATTCTAATATGGGGGTTACGATGGCATTGGATTTCTCAGAGATATAAATCTATATATTTCAAGTTATTTCAGGTTATATCTTAGGTTATATCTATTCCCTATATGCAGCGGTCCTCAAAATTCTTACATTTAGTTTCCTTTTTCCTTAATATACAGGTGCTTGGTCAAATAGAGCTCTTTGGGGAAAGGTTGGAGAAATATTTGTTCATTGTATCATATTGGCATGGTCAAGTCGTTCCTCAAAAGGACTTGGTCTCGCCTGCTGTAAATGGACTCTAGGTCCACAAAGTGGCTCAGAACTGCAAAATTGATAAAGGTTCAGTATTTCCTCTTATGGGAGCTGAGGTAACCTGGATTTGTTCCTTTTTGGCTGCCTATATATCTAACACCTTACCTTATCTATCAGCACAACCTTTGGGACGTCTCCTAGGTGACACTTGGCTCTATTGCTTTATATGGTAAGTAAATCTATGTTTTCTCTGTCCATGACCTGCCTCTGCTATTACAAAACCCACCATTCCCAGTTCATCAGGGAATCTAGTTCCATGGCAGCATCTCTTACCGTCAACCCTTGGCTATCAAAGACACACATTACTGAGCTTCTTAATAGTGTTGCACAAACCAGACTAGTGAATTCCTCCTGCCCTAATGAAGACAGTGTCCTCTGAACCCTTCTAGAAAACACAGTCAGCTCTTGTCATAGCTCCATGTCACAGCTCTACATCCTCTGATCCCTTCCTTAATACTCTACCAAAACAATTCCAGCATCACCTTCTAATGTACAGCAGTCCCAAACGTCATGGAAATATTCCCTCAATAAGCATATTAGCACTGGCTTCAAGTGTCCTTGCCAGGAAAGTATCCCTATATCAATAAGCTCCCTGCCCCGGGCTTATGTTCCCACCTGCAACCCTACACAAGTCCAAAACTTTTAGCGTCCCCCTCCCCCTGTGCCTCCTGGTTCCTACTGGTGCATCATGGCAACTCATGCAGCTCTTTCAGTGACAAGCTAAGCTTCCCTGAGTAGGATCTAGATTTCCCTCCATAAGCTATGCTGAGACCTCACCCAACTTGGTTTTCCTATTTGTATGGTGACCTTAAGATTCCCACTTTAACTACAAGGGAGCCACAAAGTGAAAGGCGCTCAGTTCCCTAGCTGCCAGGTGGAAGAAAGCTCTTACTTATCAGACTTCTCCTTTGGAGGCAAGAACTAAATATTTTATTCTGTTATGATACCGAGATGTTAAAGGTTTTTCTGTTACAACAGCTGCCCTAACATTAACTAACATAACGCTCTATTACCTCTGTGTCTTGAAATCCAGAAGAAATGATCCAACTCTCTAAAAAAAGGAAGAAAGGGGCCGGGGAGTTAGTTCAGTGGTTCCGGCGCCTGTCTTGCAAGCACAAGGGCCCGGGTTCGACTCCCCGGTAACCATATACCATCCTGGGCATGGAAACTCACGCCCAGCAGCAACCAGTACCATATATCACAGTGCCAGGCATGGTGGCTCATGCCTGTAATCCCAGCACTTAGGAGGCAGAGGCAGAAGGATTGCTGTGATTTGAGTTGGAGTCTGAGCTCAGGGCCAGCCTGAACCACAAAGCGAGACCCTGTCTCAAAAAAACTTTAAAAAAAGAAAAGGAAGAAAAATTCCCCCTAAGGCAAAGTTCTACCTCATACCTCCTCATTTACTGTCCCGGGATGAACCCTTCCCCAGAACTACTGAAACTGGTGGGAATGTCACTCGTTTCTAAGACAAGTCTGCCTCCCTTACCCACAGAGGAATGATCAGACCCCATAGCCCCAAGATAAAAATAACCTGACATTAATACATTTCCCTAAGCTTGAGTTCTTCCACCTTCGTCACAACTAGGGGCCTTCACTGACCCCGCCCCCCCCAGCTGAGCAAGGCTGTATTCAGCTCAGTTTCTCCTTGTTCCCTCATCAAGACTTTTTAAAGACTCATCTGTGCTCTCTTTGTACCAAAAAAAAAATTTTCTTTGAATCAGAAGGAAAAGAAGAGAAAGTTGAAAAGGAAGCAAAAGAGGAGAGGTAAGAAGTGGTCCCTTCACCCCCAAACATTCCCACCTGAGCCCTCGGGAACATCTCCTGCTTGTCAGAGATCAGGTGAGGAAGTGGGCTGGGTTCTGGGGACGAATTCAACGAACAAGATCCGGACCTGATCCACCTCCTCTCCGGTCCTGAGTCTTGTCTGTTTCCAGGGTTTCATTTTTGTAGCTGGTGATAGTTTTTATTTCCCAGGCCACAGAAGCTCAAGGTAAAAATCAGAATACACAATAGCTCCCGACAGAAAGAGATGGATCTGTCATTGCTGCTACCAGGTGCTGCTGCCGCTGTCACCACCACTGAACCACTAGCGGTACCACCGCATCGTTCATGCAGCAAATACACAGCACGTGTGCCGAGAATACGGGAGCAACCAGGAAGTCACGGCCCCTGCTCTCCTAGGGCTTACATTCTAGTGCAAGAAACAAGTGTTCATCAGATAATCAAACAAATTAGTGTATAATTACAAACTGGCATAAATATTCTGAAGGAGAGCAACACATTCTAGGAGCGCAAATAAAGAATAAGCTGGTTTCAATGCCCCTCTGAAGATGTAATATTTGAACTGATGTCTGAAGCGTGAGTAGGAGTTAACCAGGCAAAAAAGTGAAGGGGAGGGAGCGCACTCTCGGCAGATGGGACAGCAGGTGCCAGGGCTCTGAGCTGGGGGGACAGGACTCGAACATGTTGGTGGAAGTGAAAGGTCAGCACAGAGGCCAAAGGAGCGGCTGCCATGCCTCAAGGCTGGAGAGGCGGGCAAAGCCAAGCCCTGGGGTCTCGGGGCTACACTACATGTGCTAGTGCTCCCAGTAATCCAGGGGAGCAGGGCTGGAAGCATTTATGCAGGGAAGCAACATGACCAGATTGGAGCTTGGAAGGGCTTGCTTTGGCTTCGATAGACAATAGATTGGTGTGGGGAGGACAGGAAGAGAAGCAAAAAGATGAGTTAGGAGCCCTCCTTGGGAATCCAAGAGAAAGATGATGCAGGCTTATCCTGTGGGTGTAAAACCAAAAGGACTTGGATAATAGGTGGATAATGGGCTAAGAGCAGCCGCCGCTGACATCTTGTGTTCTCAGCATCTCATAAAAATCACAAGGTTCTTTTGGCTTGGAACAAAGAAATCTCATCGTACACAGGGGTTAGACGGGAAGGCTGTGCCTATGACAAGAATTGCATGTAGTCAAAAGTACCCTAGAAAAACACTGAAACCACTCATAAAGTACAGTATCCATGGGTTTGTTTATACAGCCACGAACAGAAATTTTTAGGCACACTAAAGTTAGAGAGCCACTGAGCGAGAATAAAGAAAGCAACAGAAGGGAAGCCCATATGCAAATGTCTGGGCATTCAAATTACTTGCCTTTAAGACAACTACTCAAATCCCCAGCAGTGAATGAAGGGACTGTCACAAGGAGGCAATATACACATAGCAGGGAGGGGCAGGAATTTCTTTTTAATAGTCCCACCTTCCTGAATATTTAGTCCTTCCAGTTTCAATACTAAGCTTTTGTAACTCTCAATAGACATTCATTTGTTAGTTGCTTATACTATGTGGCCTGTGCGTAGCATCCTCACCCCAAACATCTACTCCAACCTCTGCTTCTTTTCTAAAGGTGTACTCTTTCCTCCATGCCCCACCTTCCCCTCCACTCCAGATCCACTGGATATCAAAATGAGCTCAGCCCGGGTTAAGCCAAGACCGTTGTATCAGACAGGAAAAATGAGGTCAAGCTACCATACTAAACCACTCCTTCATTGTAGTGGCTTAAAAGAAGACAAAGATATTTCTTGCTTGCCATTTGCACAATCATGGGTTGAATGAGGCTCTGCTTCTCACGTCTTCCTTGGCCCGATGGAGCAGAGACCATCTCCATCATTGCCAGCACCAAAGCAGAGAGGGAGAGCTCCGGAGGCTTTGCAAAGCCACAAAATGTCCATGTGAGACACAAGTCACTTCCATTCACAACTCATTGGCCAGAATTCATCACAAGGCTGCACTCAACCGCAAGAGGGCCAAGAAGTGCGATCCCGCCATGTGTTCAGCAGGTGCACAGCCAGAAATATTTGACAAACAACACTAATGACTTCCACATGCTCTAAATGTACAATGACAAGAGAGAGTAGAGACAGGCTCTAATTATTAAGTCTGTGTTTGGATCCGGGGCTCTGTGTAACCATGTGGCTGAATGAAATGTGCCCATCATGCCCCAGGGGGCATAACCTATGCCCAGAAAAAGACTCCCAGACAGCATGTAGATGCACTGCCTTGAAATTCAAGAGTCCCAACAGTGGCAGCTGACAGCCTGGGCCTGACTCCACCACCTCTCCACTCCCTCCCGGCCCAGCATTCCAGTGTGAGCAATACTGGGGCTGGAGCTCACACCATACCCTGAACTCACTGACAGTCTGAGCTCGGGGAGTGCAGATATACAACTGAACCCTTGCCTTTCAGGGGCTCCCTGCACAGTGACTGCCACACGCCATGGGAGATAGCACCCCTCCCCCTCGACTCTAGAAACAGATCCCCTACACTTGAATCATCAGGCCTGGGACTTGCTTTGACCAGCAGTGCGTGGCAGAGGTGCAGTCCAAGCCTTCAAGGGAATGGCCAGCTCCACTTCTCTCTCTCCACCTCTCTCTCCACTTCTCTCTCTGAGCCCCACTGCCGTGGCATGAGGAAGCCAAAGCCAGACGACTGAACAGTTAGAGGCCATGCAGAAACTCAAGGCTGAGTGACATCTCGAGTTTGCAGCTGCAGGTAGCTCCCAGTCGAGCGCAGCACACGAGTGACTTAAACTCCACCAGATGATGCAAAACTGCCCAGTTGAGACCAATCAGCCTAGAAAATAGAAAGAAAACTCAGTCATGAAGGTCATCAAGCATAAGAATGATTTGTTACATAGCAACAGATAGCTGAAAAATGCGTATTATCAGATATGTATGCATGGTCCTGAGGAAGCCCAAGGAGGGAATATCTGACAATACCTAAAAATGTGTGAGCCAGGTGTGGTGGCAGACACTTGTTAATCCCTTTACCCTGGAGGCTGAGGCAGGAGGATCATGAGTTTCAGCCCAACGTGGGAACTTTATTAATATAGCAAGACACTGCCTCAAAACAAAACAAAAGATTTTTAAAGAGCTGGGGATGTAGTTCAGCTCAAAGGTCTTGGGTTCAATCCCCATTTCTGGTGCGGGGAGTGGGTGGTCTTTAGCTTGGATTCTCTGGAAATAGACTTTGAAACAGAGTTGCATGGATTTATATTGGGACAGGAGAGGTGTTATGGAGAGAGAGATATGTACTTATAGATAAGTGAGGAAGCTAAAAACAAAATTAATCTGAATGTAGGATCGTGATTTCATGATTATCAGAATCTTGGAAGAGTCAGGAGTCGGTGGAGAGAGGGAGGATGGGTACCAATACTAAAACCCAGGGAGACAGTGGGAACAAGTTCTGGTATTCCACGCACAGCGGGGGACGACGCTCACAGTAACGTTACATACTCTACAAAGAACATAGAGAAATGCGAAGGCGAGGGAGAAACTAATTACCCTGGCTGAATCGGTATCAGTATACACCTGTGTTAAAATATTACCCTACGCCCCACTAAATATGTACATTTATTACGTGTTAATTTAAAAACTTAAAGAAGAAATGAGAAAGCTAAGATAAGACCTATGTGACTACAGCTCTGGTCTGGAACAGTCCTGAGAGAGGCTCCAAAGTGGAAAAGGAAGCCAGGGCTTACGCCAGACTGAAGCAGGGGGCTGGCCCTGAAAGCATCTCCCTGGCCATCCTGAGATGGGGTGCGACCCAAGATGGGGACTAACTTGAAGGAAGGTGGTGCCTGCAGCTGCACACGGCCCCTGAGGAGGACGCACCTGTGTACCCTGGCAGCTGGCACTCTTGGTAACTGACAACAGACATGCCCGGAAGAGGGGACCAGGCAAGAGAACGCACCATGAGCTCATGGCACTTCGAGTGGGACAGACAAGCATGTGCCAAAGTGAAGAAGGGAAGAGAGTTTCAGGCAAAAGACACAGGAGACACTGAGGCGAGCAGGCAAAGAACACATGGAAAAGCAGGCAAGAGATAAAGCAGCATCCAGCAAAGAAATGTAGATTGTATCCTGAGGCAACAGGGAGCTTCTGAAGTGTTCTAAGCAAGCCAGAGGTGGGTAAGATATTGGTTTTAAAAGATTCCTCCGACAACAATGCATAAGATGGACATGCAAAATAAGACCAGAGGCAGAGAGTCTGTTAGGGCTGCAGGAAATAAGTTCACTCCCTGCTGGGTTCCACAGGGACACTTTCCCTGGGCCTCCTGGTTATGCTGTAACTTACCTCAGTTATGGACCTCGTGGCTGAAAGCGGACGGGGAGCGGACACTGGAGCAGGAAGATGGAGGCGACACAGGTGGATGGGCACACTGCCTGGCATCTTCTGAGGTAGAAGCTTTTG
>PVIR01001910.1:0-68577 GCA_004026965.1 Petromus typicus
TTCATAGACGTTTAGGTTTTTGACATCTTGAAGACATAATGATTAATGTTGTGCTAATTTACTTGTAAGGAGTTTTAATAACCAAATTCATATGCATCTGTAGGATGTGCATCTATATACTAAGAAATGGAATTAGATATACATTGAAGTAGGTTCAGTGTTAATAGCTAAAGCTACCATAAGGAGTTTTCCAATGTGGTTATGTTTGGAAATTTATATCATACAACAAATACCTGAGATAATAACTTATAAAGAAGGAGGCTGATGTAAGCTCACACTTTTAGAGATTCTAGTTCATGTTCAGGTAGATCCTTTGCTTTTAGGTCTCTGGTGGGATTACCAGAGAGATGGCAGCAGGCTCATGAGAAACACCACTCACCTAATGGCCTGGGAACAAAGATAATGAGTGAGGAGTTTGGGGTCAGATAATCCGCTTCAAAGGCATACAAGCACAATGACCTAAAGCCCTCCTGCAGGGACCAAGCTCCTAAAGGTGATGCTATCTCCCAGTAGCACCTCTTGGGGAAGCAAACCCTTAACACAGGGGCCTTTGGAGATCACCTAAGATATAGTGATAGTGGCAGTTAACTCCTCTTGTTTTACTATTAGTAATACATAAGAGTTCCAGAGTGATTAAATCATCCCAAATGAACAACCTGTGGCTGTCTTTAAAAAAAAACAAAAAAAAACATGAGGGGATGGGGATATAGCTCAGTGGTTCTGGCACCTGTTTTGCAAGCACAAGGGCCTGGTTTCAATCCCCAGTAACCACATAATAATACTGGGCGTGGAGACTCACCCCAGCAGCAGTCAGTATCACATACCACAGTGCCGGGCGTGGTGGCTTACACCTGTAATCCCAGCACTTGGGAGGCAGAGGCAGGAGGATTTCTGTGATGTGAGTTTGAGGCTGAGCTCAGAGCCAGCCTGAACTACAAAGTGAGACCCTGTCTCAAAAAACCTTAAAAAAAAAGAAGAAGAAAAATTTACAAAGACCAGAGTGGAAATCAATTATCATGAAACAAAAAACAAAGAAACAGAACTGAGGATCAGTAAATAGAAGACTAGGTTCTTTAAAAGAATAGATAAGATTGAGTCATTCATACTCAAATGGATGTACCTTCAGGACATCCTAAGTCAAATATATAGGCGACAGATGTGTAAATATTGTATCTTTTCTCTGGTATAAGAAAAGGAAGATGTAAATGAGTTCTAATATATATAGTTGATATTGTGAAATAGAAAATATTTAAAAGCAAAGAGGATGTAGGGGTAAATAATGAGGGAAAAATAATGTGATAGTAATTTTAAAAAAGGAAATAAAGCTTATGTCTATAGGGGACGGGGGTTGCAGGGTGGGTGGGGGAAGGAGAAAAATGAGAATCAAGTCATGTCATATTCTGGTACAAATTCTCAATGGTGAAAGCAATGATGATGTGTATTCATTATGTACCAATAAAGATTTGAATTAAAAAAAGTAAATCAGATTGATAAATCATTAGCAAAACCTCTAATAAGTAATAGAAAGATCCACATAAAGCAATTATGAATGAAAAAGATGAAATTACAACAAACCCTTGAAATCCAGTGAATTACAAGAAGGTATATTGAAGATTCAATGCTAATAATTTGGAAGATCTGTATAAAACAGATAAATGCTTAGATATACACGTTGAAAATTTTATAATTGGATAAAAAAGATATTAAAAACATGAGCAACAGGCAGAGAAATTTGTAGAGTAATCAAAAACTCTACCAACTAAGAAAAGCCCAACATCCCGCGAATTCATCAGTGAGTTTTGCAGAACTTCAGAGCACTAGTGCCAACAGTCCTCAGACTTGTGTGGAATTGAATTGGAAGGAGCACTGTCCAACTCCTTCCATGAAGCTAGCTTTATCTTCACATTAAATTAAACAAGGACTTAGAAAGATTACATGCCAATATCCTTGATAAACATAAGTGACTAAAAAATATCTTCAATGAACTACTTGAAAATAGAATGCAACAGGGCCGGGGAGTTAGCTCAGTGGTTCCGGCGCCTGTCTTGCAAGCGCAAGGACCCGGGTTCGATTCTCCGGTAACCACATAACAGTACTGGGCGTGGAGACCCACACCCAGCAGCAACCAGTACCACAAACCACAGTGCCGGGTGTGGTGGCTCACGCCTGTAATCCCAGCACTCGGGAGGCAGAGGCAGGAGGATTGTGATGTGAGTTTGAGGCTGAGCTCAGGGCCAGCCTGAACCACAAAGCGAGACCCAGTCTCAAAAAACCTAAAAAAAAAAAAAAAAAAAATAGAATGCAACAAATCTTTAATAAGGTTTTCCACCAAAGCCCAGTTGGTTTCATCCCAATGCAAGAATTGTAAGATGTACATAAATTAATATGTATAACACATCACATAAGTAGAATTAAGGGTACAGTTACAGTTGTTTCAGTGAATCAGAAAAAGCCTTTGACTAAACCCACTGTTGACTCATGACACAAACACTGATGAAAATAGGTATAGGTGAACTTTACCTGTCCACTGATAAAACTCATTTATGACAAAACCAAACCCAACACCACATTAAATGAAGAAACCTGAATGCCTTTCTTTCAAAATCAAGAATGAGACAAAAGTATCCACTCTCTGACTCCTCTTCATTATAGTACAATTTCTAAAATTTTGGAACAAGCAGGAAAAAGAAAGTCAAATTTTGATTGGAATCATCAGTCTTTTTCATTCTAGTCATTTTGGTAGGAAGCAAGTGTAATATTGTTTCTTTAGGCAAACAATTCTCTGTTGAATAATTTTTCCTACACTTACAATAGTTTTACAAAAATGTTACTTTGTTATAAGTGACTCTCTCTAAAAGTTTTAGGCACTCTTTACTTACTCTTAAACTTCACTATGTTATCTTTTCAACTTAGTAATAATAACAATGGTACTATATAAAATCTGTTGAAGCTTATTAAAAACAAAAACTGAAAAACATTATCTATTTTTAAACATTTAACTCATGTATTCCCCATAAAGCCAGTGCTAAGTAATTAACTTTATAGCCAGCTTTTGTATTACTGCACATCCACATCTCCCTATTCTCTCAAGCTTCTTGGGGGCTTACGTTGTTTTTCTATTCATTTTTTTACTAATTTTGCTGCTTCTGGTGAATTCTTCCTGGCACTCTATCTTTCTGCCTTTTTTTTTCTCATGTAGGCTATATGTGACCTATTGGTACTTACAACAAATCCTCACACATGAACATCATCCAAAATATTATGATCACATTCATTTTTAAACTCCAGAGTGAGAAGAAAATGGATATTTGATAGTTAATTTTGATGGGGAGGAAGAAACTAATTTGAATGTTTAGATACAATGAGAAAGAGAATAATGGGTAGCCAAGATCATTGATTACTTTCCTCAGCAGAGGGGTTATCAAAGAGCAAAACAAAGTTCTCTTTTGCTTTTTAATGTAATAACTTCATTGAAATAGTACTGTGTAAAGATATACATAGAAGAGAAAGAAGTTTCAAAACTTACATACAAACTATCTTGAAAAATGGTTCTGCTAGGGGTTTAGCTTACGTGGTATTGTGCCTACCATAGAAGCACAACAGCCTGAGTTTGATCCCTGGTACCAAAAAAGAAAAAAAAAAAAAAGAAAAAGAAAATTTAGGTCCATTTTTCTGTTCATTCAAAATATATTATTGATTGCTTTTTGTGTTGTAGGCCTTTATCTGGTTGTTAGAGATTCTATGGTAAGCATACCAGAAGTGTTTACTGTTCCCTTTATACTGTAATAGAGAGACAAAAAAGTTGCCAAATAAATAACTAGACCAATGGCAAATAGTGGTTTATGCCATTACGGAAACAAGAAAATGTAATAGCATTCTGAGGTGAGGTGGAGTTGATTACAGAGAGTGCCAACCCCACTGTTGATGCACAGATGTCATCCGTGTGGGCCTTGGAAATGGGTTGGTTTAAGCTGGTGGCAATAGAGTCAAGGAGCATAGAAATTTGGGATTCTATGGTGGGAGTGAGCTTGAAGGTTGCTTTGATTGTACTGAACTGATAGTTGGTTTCATGGACAGAGGTGCCAAGGTCAATCAAGAATGAATCCTAGGAGGAAATGAAATTTTTTTCTCTTTTGATAAAGCGTAAGGGGAAATTGACAAATAATGGTGAAGTGGTTTTCAAAGAGATAAGGAGAACTTTGAACCTCTGCATAACCATCAGATTTATTTCTATGGGTGATGATGAGTAGTTGAAAGTATTTTTAATTAAAAAGTTATCAGGAACCAAACTGTGCTTATAGGTCATATTAGATAGAACTGGGCTGAATGGAAACTGAAAATAACAGTAACTACTACATTGTGTGTGTGTGTGTGTGTGTGTGTGTGTGTGTGTGCGTGCATGTGTGTGTCTGTGTGTGTGTGTGTGTATGAAGGGAAAGAGTAATTTGGACTGCAAAACTCCACCTTTGTTTTTTGGAGGTTAATTTACTTCTGTTTATTGGTGTTGCTATGGTAATACTAAAAAGCTAGCCAGGAGGACAGAGAACAGCTCAGTGTCTGTGTTGTTAATAATCCGATTTTATGTAAGACATTGGAAAAGAATGCACTAACTCAGTCCCTTTGCTGGAACCCTTAAAAGAAACCAGATGAGACTGAGCTCACATTCCTCCTGGCCACACCAGTCCCCTCCCTAAGTACAGGGTTGCAGGCCCAGCTGTCTTGGCACTACCCAGCCTGACATTTGGAGGAACCCATCTTGCATTTGACCTCTCTCTCTCTCCCTTTTTTCTGTTTTAAACCAGAATATTACAAACAGCCCACAAAGTGAAATAAAATCCCAAGGAAATAGAAAAGGAATTTTGCCTATAAAAGGCGGCATGCAAGGGAAGCTTGTTTCATTGTTGGATGGAAACTGCTCCCTCCAGAGGACTAATGGACATGGCCCCCAGCACAGGCCTTGGAGAAACTGCAGGTTTTTATTTAGATTTAGAGTTTTCTTTCAGGAAGTCAGTGTTTGGTTGCTGGTGGTTAAGGTATGTTCCCTAATTAGAAACATACTCTTTCTGTTCTTGTTTAGTATAAAACCAGTAATATATATACATACTTTTTTTTTTTTTTTTTTTTTTTACTTTTCTCAGGGTTGTAAAAAGGTTTTATGTGGTGTATAGCTGGAGTTTTCCATAGGATCAATAAAAAGCAAATATAAACCTTTTATTGCCCTGAATTCTAAATGATGGATATCCTACAGTTTTAAAGACATCTTTATTCATTCTTCCTATAAATGTTGAGCTTCATCCATGTGTCAGACTCTGTAACGGGTGCTAGTAATATGGTAATGGGAACCTGGGTCTTCCTGACTACTAGCAGGAAAGGCCGGTAGGTTTTAAACTTTATGCGTAAAGGGATCGTGGTTACATCTGTTACATGCATTGCTTTACTTACAACTCCCAGAAAGCAGAGAAAGTATTAACGTTGTGCGGGTTTACTGATGAGGAAGCTGAGGCTTCGCAGCTTGGTGTGAGTGCTGTGGGTGTCATTGTGGTGTGGTCTGAAGAATCATAATACAGGACACCGACAGTCTCAGATACTGAGAGCTCACCAGTTTGCCTCTTAGACTTAATGGTGAGGTAAGAACTAAGCCACCTTTAAGCAAATATCTGTCTGAAATAATTTCTGGGTCTAGGGCTCTGTCTCATTTGTAGAGCACTGGACGCTCCCGGTGGTCTAATGGTTAGAGTTTGCCACTCTCAGCTGGAGAACACTTGCCCAGCATGGGGAAGGCTGGTTTGATCTCCAACTATGTCAAAAGTAAAATATCATACTGTGAAACAGAAAACTCTCAAATGGTCAAAGGGGGGTAGGAATATATAATGTGGGGAAAAATATGATGACAAAAGAAAAAAGGAAACAGAGAGAGCAAGAGAGAAAGAGAGACAGAGACAGAGACAGAGAGGGGGTGGGCAGGGAAATGGGAAAAAATGAGAATTAAAACATGTCATATACTGGTACAAATTTTAAATGTTGATTTTGATCATGATGTGTATAAAATGTACCAACAAAATCAATTATTTTTTTTAAGTAAAATATCAGTCAGATAAATCTTTGGCATGCAAGTAGCAGAATATCATCTTCTTAGGAATTAAACCTCAGTTTCTCCCTTTTGTCATTCTATTTTCATGCTGTGCTTTGGTATAATTGTCTCAACAGTTGTCATAGTCTACACTGGATGAGTGTTTATCCATTAGTTTTCTTCCATTTCTGTGATTGTGTTCACTCAAAGCTCAGTAGCACATTTCTAAGGTCCTTGATGATATTGATTTACTTTATTTGATAGACATACAATTTTATTTTCTTAAATGCTGGTTAGTTTCAAGGATTTCACCAAGTAAGTTAGATGTAACTTCATCCCAATGAGGACCCTGCACTTAACAGAGTAAGAACATATTTTCCCCAGTCCACAATGACTTCATAAAATCACAGTATCCACTACACAGCAGTTTTGACTGCATTAGGAATTGGCATGACGTGTATACACATTTAAAGTTAAGAAACTATCCTAGACTCAAAGGCTAATACAGTTGTTCAAACAGAACCCAAAATATTTGTAAAGATAAACACATACGTTTACACTTACCATCTGCTCCAAGCTAGATTTCCAACAGTAAGGAAAAATGCTGTAATCATGAAAGAAAAGCCTCCACTTGATCATACCTTTTTTTTCAGCCTATCATGAAGGGCCTTACAATGAGCATCTTTAGAAATATATACATGGTAAGAAGTGGAATGCCTATTCATCACAAGAATGTAAATAAGACCCTGATGATGGTAAAATACTCCTTTACTCAGGTAAAGCTCTTTCCTGCCTCAGCCGAAGAGCAAGACACAGGAGAGTTATTGAGCTCTTGCCTAATTCCAGACTTCAGATGCACGCATTAGAGTCCTGGGAGGTGTCTGCTGGCTTGATGAAGGGCACATTTTGGGAAGTATCCCTGAAATAAATTATGAGGTCAGTTTAAGTGTTTCTTTCTTAGGGGGGAATTCTTTGAGTCTTAGGTTATGTCATTGAAAATCTATGCTATCACCCTGTATATCTCATTCACAGTATTTGTCAAAATGTGATTTATCCAAATATTTATGACAATTTGTTTTGTGGAATGCCTTCATTGTTCAAATATAAGTTCCATAAGATGCTATCTGTCTTTCTTACTTTTTTGAAGAATCTAAGCGTTGAGCTCAATATTGAATATATTTGGGCAGTTCAATTAATTTTTTTTCCTGAACCAATCAAAATAGTCTCCCCAAAATGAGAAATCAGAACAGCTAAAAGAGTGAATGTGTTGGAAGAAACTCTAGCTAGGCAGCTTCTAAAACTTTGATATTAAAAAAAAAAACTAACTTCATGGGAGTGGCTATATTTTTAATTATTGTTCACTGAGAATATTTCCAAGATTTTGAGGCCCCTGTGAATTATGCTCTGACAGGATGTTGTACTTTCCCCAAGTATGCTTGGAAAATAAGAGGGAGATCCTGTGTGTGATACAAGACATTCTGTCTGTGGGCAGCACTGCAGGTGAGCCCACATACGCCGCCCCCTCTTCTTAGACCCAAGAGTCTGGCATTCACAACCTGGGAACTGTCAGGTTAAGTAATTCCCTCAGGTTCCTCCAGTCTCTAACTGCTGAAGTTTAGAGATGCATTGTTTGCCAACAAAGTGAGTACAATGACATAATATTTAATAATTAGCCTAAAACATCCCTGAATGCCTTTTCACTTTCAATACTACATAATATCATGGTAGAACTATTTTCCTGGGGCTTCCATAAGGTTCCTTAGATATCTGGAAAAAATAGAGGGGAGGTGTGGGAGTAAGCACCCCTTACCATCTGGCTTTCTTCGTGAAGTCTAATCTCCCATTGGCCAAGCCCAATAGACCTCAGCCGCAGAGGGAAACCAATGCTCCTGGCTGGCTGGCTCAGAGAATGACATGGCATGAATCCAGAGGAACAAATGTGCTGACACGCACAACAGGGAAACACTCACCCTTGTACACCTGGCAGTTTGCAAAGCATGCATGGCTCCTCTCGGTTGGGGGCTGGGTGCTGACCATGGATGAGGTGGAGAAGCAGAGCTCTAAGTGGTTTGCCCAAGATCGGATGGGGAGCAAGGATCAGAGCGTGTTCTCTCTTTCAACAACACAGGCCTTGCTCAAGTCTGTACTGTGAGCATCTTCCTACCTTCCCTACTTGTTCCAAACCCAGGACAGCCCTACACCACCAGGTTCCTCAGCTCTACCAGGTTCATGGCTGAACAGTGGGTCGTTTGCATTCTGTTTCTTTTCCATGTATTTGGGAATTTTGCCTCTATTTATAAAATATGATCATTTAGTGTCTTTAATGTTTTGTTGTTGTTACAGTGCCCAGAATCTTTCAAACTCTCAGTATGGATGAGTTACAGTCGACTGGAGGCCTGGTTATTCACAGTGTGAAGAGAAAGGGCAGGCTTTTATAAACTCTCAGAGGTCTACTCTCTGTGGGTGGGAAGAACGGCCCCATCCTATCAGGTGAACATGTAGAATCCTGTGCTCTTCGTGGCTATGGGACACAGATCTCCACAGGGACATTCCACTGGAGTCCTGCATGTTCACTCTGCTTTCTCAGGCATTACCAGATTGTTTTTTGGCAAAAGTTAGTTGTTAAAAATTAACAGGAATTTGTTATATAACAAAAGTGAAAGAAAGGAGAGAGAGATGGAACAGATGTACCAATTATCCCATGACCACAGAGCACATTTACATAAAATCTTTCCAGTTTTCATTTTCTGCAAGGATATATATCCTATTATATATAAAATTTATTTTAAATGAGATTATTCTGTGTAGACTATGTTGTAGCTTTTTAGCCTCTTGAGTATCTTAATAGCATAGATTTCTCAAATTTCGTATCAAATACTTCTCAGCTGTTTTGTGGCTGGAGTACACTGTAGCTATAGAAGATGCCCCCTGGCTGGAGCAGGCACTATGGTGGAAATCCAACTTCTTAACCTAAAGGCTGCATGTCAATCACTTGCAAAAGCTTTTTAAAACACAGGCTAGGATCCAGGAGGTCTCACTAGGGGAGGAGTTGAGCTCTACCTTCCCAGAAGTCCCTGGGAATAAAGAATTTGCTTATCTCTATCTAGCTCAGGAAGCTCTGAGATACATGAGTGATGGGAGAGTGTTGTAGAGAGAACTGCAACCCAAGATTCTTCTCATTCTAAGAGTTCTTTTGGCCATGCAATGTGGACTACTTTTAAATCTCTTAGCTTTAATTATCTTCCAAATAAAGAGTTTGAAATCTGAAAATGTTTATCTCAAAACATGAATTTATTACAGTTCCAGTCACGATAGAAGTATTACCTTATTTCATATTCCTTGTTCCCTTCTTTCACTCCACCAAAATAATAAAATCTGCTCTCAAGACAGGAAGCAATGTTTATTGAATAACTTCTCCTGCTTCAAGAAGCTCAAGACCTGAAGTTTGGACTGATTAATTGATCCATTTTCTCTTTTGAAAACATGTAATATAAAAAAGGAAGTATGACCCAAAGTGACAGGCTCCTTTAGCAATCTCTTTTCCCTTCAACAATTCAAAGGTTGATAAACAAAATGCTCAGATGCATGTCCAAACTTCAGGAAATTCACTTTTTCTAATGCTGTTCATTTTCTATTTGCTTTGTACTATGTTCTTTTTGTCTCTCAAATTACCTTTGGCCTCCTCATTTTGCTTTTTTTTTTTCCTCCTAGACAGTTCCCACTGGATAATTCCACATCTCTTTTCTTATTTTCTTGGCTTCTTGAGTTTTGAGCGTTATGGGGGAATCTCTGCTCAACAGGAAGGTTCTTTTTCAACAGTTTGTTGAGACGTATTTTTTCTTGACACAATCATTATCATTTGGTTTTTTTTCTAAAAGCAGGAGAGCATAGAATTAAACTTGCATATGTTTCTGTTTAGCTAAGGAATGTCCGGTAACTTCATTTGACAATCACTGTTAACGTAATACCTTTAAAAACAACATCCAAGACTAGCATTCCATTAGATAGAGCTACACTCTTTAATAAAGGAAAGTCATCTGCAAAGGTAAGGTATAAACAGTGGAGTGAGGTGTTTCTTTCCAAGATAGGAAGAATTACAACCATATTTGGACTGTAAAGGTAATTCCAAAGTATTTTCCTCATAATTCATGAAATATCTTCTAATCTCTATCAATTTTATGCAGACATATTCTCCTTAAAGCCAAACCCTTTAACCTAGTTCTTAGTTTTTTTAAAAAATGTACTGTACATGAAAAAAAATCATCTTGGCCAGTTTTCTCCCTAATTGTGATTATTTTCTGCTGTATAAGTAGAATTTAATTTATATTAAAATTATCCCTAAATTATTCTAGAAATATTTCAGTAGTCCTATATGCTTTTTTTTTTTTTTTTCTTTTCCTGTGTGTGTTGCCAGAGATTGCACTCAGGACCCTGGTACTGCTATAATCACAGCCACTCATTCGTTCATTCATTCATTCACTTATTCAAGATGAGGTTTCACAAAACTGTTAAACTGCCCATAGTGGGCTCAAACTTGCAGTTCTCCTGCCTCAGCCTCACAGAGTGCTTGAATTATAGGGATTCACAAATACAGTGAGATTTTCATATACCATGAAATGAAAACTATTCTCTCCCCCACAATTATGATGTCAAATCAAAAATCTGGGGAAAAATAATCATATCATAGCAAAACAGATGTCTGTCCTCCCCTCTGCCCTTCTGTGGTGAGTTTAGAGGGAAGGCTTTGTTACCCTGACACCAAGAAGTGGTACAATGTTATGTTAGGAACAAAACAAGGAAATCATAGCAAAGTGACTTTGACACAGCTACCTAAACATTCAAATGAAGGACAACATTCACTCATTAAGTTTCTGAAGATGTTAGATTTGGAAATGTTATCTTGGCTTAATTTGGCCAGTTAATTAAACTATTTTAGTTTACTGCTTTTCTTTCCCTAGCTAGGAAAATCCCTTAGCTGAGCCACCAAGCTAGTTCTTCAAAAGAATATAATTGGGGAGTTTGGGTCGGTCTTACTGTAAGACTTACTTATAGGAGTCCAGAATCAAACAACTCTTAAAAGTCAGTTCTTTGCTGGGTGTGGTGCTGTCTCATGCCTATAATCCCAGCACCCAGGAGGCAAGGACAGGAGGATTGCCATGAGTTCAAGCTAGTCTGGGCTACCCAGTGAGTTCAGAGCCAGCCTGAACTGCAAAGCAAGACCCTGTCTCAAAAATAAAAATAGAAAGAAAGAAAGAAAGAAAGAAAGAAAGAAAGAAAGAAAGAAAGAAAGAAAGAAAGAAAAAGGAAAGAAAGAAGGAAAGAAAAAGTCAGTTCTTCCATTTTTCACACAAAGAACTTCCTGGGACACAAGCAGGCACCAGGAAGGCTCCATTAGATGTTCATGCCTCAACAAAAACAGACCCTTTGTCCTCATGTGGCCCCTGGTATGGGTGGAACAGGTCTTTTCTCCCAGGATGATCATGGCTTCCTCTACTCTCATCTTTGTAAGAGAACAATATTGTATAACTATGACTGAGCTTTCTTTTCTTTCTTTTTTTTTTTTTTTTTTTAATTACCACATGTTTTCTCAAATGTGCAGGGTTCCAGTCAATGAGGCAACATATTATCACAATCTGGTACTTCCCTTTGGTTACACAGATAATTTAATGAAATATATTAAATAAAGGTAAATACAACTAGCAGCACTCTGACACAGGCTTTGCTGGTTCCTCCTCAAAAAGTGTGGGCCTCAACAGCCTGGGTCTCTCTTTCAGAAAAAATGTCGGTGCCTCTTTCTTATTGGTACTTTTGAGTTCTCTCCACAAAATATCTTCTCCTGGCAATGAGGGCAAGTGCTTTTGTCTGTGTAAGTCAACAGGTCAGGCTTCAAGAAGTAGCAAGAGTGAGTGTGAATTTTGATATATGCCGAGTAGTGACAACTATACTGGATTTTAACCACTACATTAAAAAACAATTCTGCTGTTTTTCTTTTATGATACTGGATGTTGAAACAAAGGTCTTTGCACTGAGTTATATCTCCAATACTTTTGAAGGTTTTTATTCTGAGAGAAGGTTTTTTTAAGTCCCTAAGTTGCCAAGGATGGGCAGGAATTTGGAATCCTCCCACCTTAATGTGGTACATGACTAAGGTTGGAAGGAGAATTTGGATGGGAATAGAGATTGGAAATAATATATACTATCCAATTTTGGTGGTGGAAATTCTGACTTCCACTGAAGAGTAGTTTTTCCATTTCCATTTCTATAACTATTAGGTATGGTAAATCATTTAATCTTCATAAAATTTGTGACTGTGTTTTATCTACTCTTTTAGCTAATGACACCAGATCAAAAGATGTAAAATTAAATTGATCAAGGTTGAATTATCTGAGCAAAGAAGACTAAGCCTCAAGCCTTTGTCTAATGACACCATAGTTCCTGCTCTGTCTATGCTTGCTGCATAGTTCTGCCACTGCAAAGTACAATACCCTTCCTCTTCCACCCAGGGTGGGACAATAGGAAGGGAATGTAATTAAGTTCTGCTGCTCTTATCATTACTAAGTAATTACTGGTCCCCTCTGTCCACATTTATTTATTTATAAAGAGAAGGAAGAACTCTCTATTGATGTTTTTTCCCTAGAAGAGAACTTGCTAGTTCAAACTACAGCATGGAGAAACCTGAGCTCAATAAACCATATTATAGCTACTTTTTTCTTTTTCTTTTCTTTTTTTTTTCCTTCTTAGCCAAGTAGAGTTGAATGATGAGGCTCTTGGGAATCTCATTGTATCTATTTTGTTCTCATCATTATTTAAACAAATAGTATTCACTGGGGTCCAAGTTGGAGGCACCAGATACAGAGAAGGCTTTCTATCCATTGTGTGGATCACTCTTCTCCTTTTTACAAGTCTTTTGTGCTCCCTAAGTGTCCCTCAAGAGGCATGAGATGTACACAGCCTTTGTTTGGCACAGAACCTCGAGTCAGCCTGTCTGTCCTTCTGCAGATGTCTTGATCCTTTTGAATTATTTCTTTTTATCTCTATTCAAATAAGATAGTGCTAATGAAACACCCTACACAATGTTTAGACACAAAGATGGGAGAAGTGGAAAGATTCACAGGCTAATTTTTGTCAACACTAAGTATGACAGTGTCTTAAGGCTGGATGGACAGTGCTGGGCTTTCTTACTGACGCAGAAGAAAGAGAGAGAGAGAGAGAGACCAGGTGTTGGAAGACTGGCTCTGCACATAAGGGGCTTGGGTTATGATAATTATCTGACTGGTCTTGAAAAACATCTTACCCAGCAAGACTTAGATCTTTTATCTGTAATAGTTATTTTATAATATTGACTTGAGGATCAAATGAAGGATGACATTCATTATGCTTACTGCTGAATTTTGAGCTTTTGATAAATTTTTACTCTTTTATACTCACATCTGAGGTCAGTTTTATGAAGGGAGGTGCCCTTGAGACTTGGAAAGGGAAAAAAAAATGATAGAACATTTTAGCCTCGAGTCCAGGGAGTCATGGGCTTAGAGAAATGAATCACAAATCCACAATTTATCTTTTAACTTTAGGGCACAATGTCAGTTTAAAAAATATAAATGAAAAGTCTCAACTAAGCTGTATTGCTTAGAATTTTAATGCTTAAATATAATTTCTCAGACCACAGTCCCAGAGACTAAGAGTCTAGAAATTTTTCTTTTAGGTTGCCACTTCCAATGTTGTAAAAAAGAGATTTGTAGTGAAATATATTTTAAAATCTCAGGGTATTGCCTGGTGTGGTGGCTCACGCCTGTAATCCCAGCACTCGGGAGGCAGAGGCAGGAGGATTGCTGTGATGAGTTTGAGGCTGAGCTCAGGGCTCAAAATGAGCCTGAACTACAAAGTGAGACCCTGTCTCAAAAAACCTAAAAAAAAAAAAAAAAAAAAAAAAATCTCAGGGTATTTAGAAATTAATAACCATTAGGGCAGAAGTTCTGAGGATGTTCATATGAGATGACATTACCCAATGTTCAGCAAATAAATCAGTGCAAGAAGTATTTATTTCTCTGCCACTGCCATGTGAAATGTGGTTGTCTGCAGAAGGGTGGACAGGTTAAGAGCCTAAAGGGAAAAACATGAGGAACCTGTGTAGGGAGCTGTCTGATCTGATCATCCCAGAGTATGCAGTGGCTATAAACAGAACCAGCCAGCTATGTGCTGCCAGTGCCAGCCTGTGCATGTCAGATGTAGCCTGTCCAAGAATGTTCTTTACAAAAATTGCAGTGGCATTGCCCATTGCTCTCAAGTAATGGCTCTGAAAAGCAGAAGTTCTGAAGATGAAAGGCGTGAGAGCTCTTACTTGGTCAGTCTGACTGGCTGCAGGATGAAATACTTCAGTAGATTGAGACTAGTGGGTTTTTTTTTTTTTTTTTTTTTTTTTTGAGACAGGGTCTCGCTTTGTGGTTCAGGCTGGCCCTGAGCTCAGCCTCCAACTCACATCCCAGCAATCCTCCTGCCTCTGCCTCCTAAGTGCTGGGATTACAGGCGTGAGCCACCACGCCCAGTATATGGTACTAGTTGCTGCTGGGCCTGATTCTCCACGGCCAGTATTGTATGTGGTTAACCGGGGATCGAACCGGGGTCCTTGCGCTTGCAAGACAGGCGCCGGAACCACTGAGCTAAATCCCCGGCCCTGAGACTAGTTTTTAATTAACTGAGTTAGCACTACATTTTCATTATTAGCTTCTGTCTAAAAACTTACATAAAAATGTAACTCATTGGGGCTGTTTTTCCTTTTAAAGTATATAGAGCCCATGAAAATTTAGGGTATTGGTGGGATCAAGAACATAGTGGGATATGTGCTAGGTATTGGAAATGAAGGAAGAATGTGACCATTAAGTTTAACTTTTTTTGGCTCGATTGGCTTGAGAGTTGCTAAGAGGATTAGGAAAGCACACATCAGCCCATGTCAGAGGACTGAGTACAGTCTGTGGTACTTATCCGATCCCTCCCCCTTCGCTTTGATACTGTTCACTTGTTCTGCTCCTTGGCTATCTCAAGTTACATAGTTTTGCTGTCATCCTTTCCACCATGGCCTTCCTATCTTGAAGCCAGCTGATCATGAAATGTATTCTAGAAGCTGGGGCCAAAGTAAACCTCTCTTTCTCTAGATTGTGATGTCAGGCATTGTGTGGATAAGCTAACATTTGGGGAAAAGTAGGAGGAGATGGAAAGAAAGTGGTAATGTTGTTGTTTTTCAGTTTAAATTTACATATTATGCAAAATATAATTTAAATATTCTAATAAATCAGTAAGCATACTATATATACATATATACAAGTATGCATATATACGTATGTATGTTTGTTTTGTGGAGGGTAAATAAACCCTATAGATAATTGACGTTTTAAAGTTTTCTGTTATGTGTATACAACTATAACTCTGAGGTATAATTCTTATGTTGAGGTTTTTATAAATTATTTTATATTTCACGCCTTGTTGTGTCTGAGAGGTTCCTAATACTGAAATTTTTTTTGTGGTTACCGACATCATTTAATATCTTGTGGTTTTAGGATATGTCTTTTACCCTATGAGTATTTCCTAGCTTTTTCTCATGTAAACTATGAATAATTTCTGATTCTGGGTATATATAATAAAATATAATACAATGCTGTCATTTTTTAATGCTTCTCCATGTACTGGGATAGATCAATATCAGCTTTTATGAATCTATAGCAAAATAAAAAATCATTTTGATGAGTATTAATCAAATTTTATACAGTTAAGAATGGAGATGAGTTCTTTGTACTTTGAGGGGTTTAAAATGCTCTTTCTTTTATAAAATACATTTTCACTACTTCACCAGTAATAGAGATCTCAGAGTCCTGGAGCCAGCAAACTGATAGTATGGAAATATTGGTCCCAGTGGAGGTGTGAATCAGTGTTTTGAGGAATTTTGCTTATTGGATGAAGTTACCCCCTCCCTTGGTGCTGGCAGCATGTCATTTTATGTGACTGCCTAGTATCAGAGAGAGAGAGAGAGAGAGAGAGAGACAGAGACTTTTAGAAAGAGAGAGAGAGAGAGATACAGAGAGAGACAGAGAGAGACGGAGACAAAGGAAAGGCAGAGAGACAGATAGACAAACAAAGACAGATAGAGATACAGAAAGACAGAACGAGAGAGATTCACACAAAAAGACAGACAAACAGAGACAGACAGAGAGATAGAAAGACAGACACACACATACACACATACACACACACAGACAGACAGGCAAACAGAAAGACAGAGAAACCACTTAAAAGAGTGAGAGAGATAGGGAGAGAAGGAAAGAGTGAGAGAATAAAAGGGGGGAGAGAGAGAGAGAGGAGAAAAGGGGAGAGATCTTCAGATGCAACTCTTTTTGAGAGACATTCACTCAAAAGGTCTTTCTCAGTGGCTGCCTTTGAGGTAGCACTATGGCTTGTGACCCAAGCCAAGTGATGCTGATTATCACGAGGCGGCAGACCTCATGGTTATGTCTTGTTAGGACTAAACTCCTACATATAGCAGAAGTCCATGGGACTGGGAGAGAGTCATGGTCTCCTGCAGGTGTATCTAGCCAGATCACAAAGCCAAGTATGACTACTTTTTCCTTTATCCTCTGTGACATTCCCTGGGCTCTGCCTTCCTTAATCAGTATTAAATGCTAAAGAGCACTCCTTAATTCACTGGCTAGATATTCTCCAGGGCCTGTCTGTCAGATAGAATGTTGACTACATTACCTTATTATGTCAACCATGCATTAGTAAAGCAAGCATTATTTTCATCCCCACTTTTCACAGTAATGCCTAGATAGCTACGTACCATGCAAATGCCACTTACTGAGTCACCTAGCTGGGTTCAAGCTTGATTGTTTCATATATCAAAGGAGATAGCATCAATCTGGGTTCTACAGGTTATTTAGAAGTGCTGGGGAACCCTGCAGTGGAAACATTAAGATCAAGGAGTTTAGAAATAAGTAGACCTCAGTTGTCTCATGGATTTTTTGAACTCAGAATAGAATTGTGTCTACTTTTCATGTTTGTTGTCATGACTAAATTAAATATTACATATAGCACTCTGGTAGAAAGTAAGTTTTTTGACTTGGTGACAACAGTGATGTCTAGGTTATGATATGGTCGAATGAGACTTTGTAGGAAATGAGAAAATTATCATACAGTATAAAGTGCAGCAGGACATTTAGGAGGTGGGTTCAGATTCTGGTAAAGCCTTGAAACACCATAGTGCAAAATTATTTGCGTTTCAACATGGCGAGTGCTTCCTTGTCCTGTCTGTCTTGGCCTGGTGGGCCTGGGGAGTGTCATCTGGGTCTCGCTGCCAAGTCCACTGAGCTTTGCCCCTCTCTTGTTCAGGAGGGACATGGCTGAGTGATGAATGAGGCTTGTGAAAGGAGTTTACAAAAGTGAGAAGTGGAGCCTGACTCCCCCAGGGGAAGCCCTCCTCCCTGCTGTCTGGCGCATGTGAGAAGTGTAGTCAGTCTTTAATTATCTTGGCCAAAAACCTTCCTGCACAATGGAACAGGAACTGAAAGATTAGGATCCTTCTGGCAGCTGCTGACATGTCCTGAGCGGTGTTTGAGTTTACTCCAAAGCTGGGAAACAGCTGCTTTGTGGAGTGAAAGAGGAGCAGCTCTGACAAGTGAGAGAACCTGAAAGGGAAACGGTTTCTGTGGAAGGAAGTGAAGTCATAGCTCGTGCAGCAGTGTTTCCGCCAGATGGGGGATTTCGTCCATGCCTGAGATCGTTCCAGGTGCTAAAACCCACCATTACAATGGAGAGTTAAAAGCTAGTACAATTCAGGGAGTATGTCACATTTATTTCAAATTTATTTACAAAGTATTGGTGAATTACAGCTTCTTTGGGAAATGACTCATTTTTCTGGGTTTTTATCTTGAGTGTGTTGTCTGGGAGGGAGGAGGGCCAATGACTTGTAGTGAATTTTCATTATTTATTGTGCATTTATACACAGCCCATATATAGTGTAGATAGTTTGGGTATGATTCCTGAGGGCAGTCAGCAGCTGTGTATTTTTTGTCTATCTCTGTGTCTCTGTCTCTTTCTCTGTCTCTGTCTCTGAGTCTCTTTCCTCTCTCACTGTGTATGTGAGTATACACAATTTTTTTACCTCTTATTTTGGAATAATTATATATCCACAGTTAGATGGAGAGGTGGTATAAAAAAGTTGGCTTGTGCATTTCAGTCATTATTATACTGTAAGTATAGAACAATATCAATACTATAGTAGTGTCAGTATTAAAGTATTGTATTATAGCACAATACCAAGTGTGGTAGTTAGCTTTTCAACACGGCATGAAAATACTTGAAAATAACAATTTAAAAGGGGAAATGTTTATTTTGGTTTTAAAAGTTTTTGTCCATTGTCAAGCCAGGTCCATTCTGTTTGGGTCTGTGACAAGGCAGAAACATCACGATGGAGGGATATGGTAGGAGAACACTGCATGTATAGAATCAGCAAGAAATTTTTTTGGAGATTGCCCCTGTTACTTAATGTAATGTCTTTAAGACCCAATCAAATGGCTTGTATCAGTAGTTGTATACCCTATTGTTGAGTGTTATTCTACCTTATGGTTGTACTGCAGTTTACTTAAACATTCACTTTTTGAAAGGAGGTTGTCCTTATTTCAGCTTTAGGAAATTGCAAATAAAGCTGCTGTGCACAAAATTTGTTTGGATATAAATTTTCATTTCTCTGGGATAAATGTCTAGAAATGTAGTTGCTTGATAGTTACATAAGTATATTTTAATTTAAGAATGTAGAATTGCAAATCACTTAATATAAATGTTTTTCTTTTAAGAAAGTGCAGAATTCTTTTCCAGAATGCACTCTGTTTTGCTTTTCCACCAGGAGTGTAATAAATATCTAGGTTTCCCATGTCCTTTCCAGAATTTTATGTTATTCTTTTTAAAAAATGTTTTAGCTGTTCTACTCTATGTACAGTGATACCGCAATTATATCGTGAGTCTAAATTCCCATCAGCTGTATTGCTATATTTAAACATATTTATTGAGATATTATTCACATATTACGCAGTCCATATTTGTTTAATTAATATATTCAGAGAGTAGCACATTCTTCACCAAAATCTATTAGAACACTTTCGTTGCTTTGAAAAGAAACTCCTTACCCCTTAGCCACTGTCTTCCAAAAATGCACCCTACATCAAACCTACAAAAAACCGTCAGTTTACTTAATATCTCTACATGTTTACTTGTTCTTGGCTTTTAATATAAATGGAGTCACTCAATATGTAGTCCTCTTTCACTTAGCATAATGTTTTTGAGGTTCATCCATTTGTAGCATATATCATACTACAAGTATGTGTCTCTTCCTTTTTTGCCAAAAGTATTTTGGTATATATAGTTATATCGCATTCACTTTATCTCTTTGTCAGTTGAGAGATATTTGGGTTGCTGCTGTACTATTATTAATAATGCTGCTAGAAATATTGGCATGCAATATATTGTGTAGATATCACTCCAATTCTTCTGCATGTACATTTAGAAATGGAGTTTCTAAGTTGTACAGTGAGTGTATTTGAGGAACTGGCAGGTTATTTTTCAAACAGTTCCACCATTTTACACTCTTGCTAGCAGCATAAAAAGTTTTCAGTTCTCCACCTTGTGAACAGCTATATTATATTTTTTATTATTAAAGCATTCCTGGTGGGTGTGAAGTGATATCACTGTGCTTCTGACTTCAGTTTCCTTGTGTCTGTTGATTCTGAGCATCTTATCTCGTCTGTATTTGTCAGTTCTTATTGTCTTCAGGGAGCTATTTCAATTCCTTGCCCACTTTTAAATTGTGTGTTTTGCTTTTAATTTTGTTTTAAGAATTTTTCATATATTTTAGATGCATGAATTTTATCAGATACATGATTTTCCAAATTTCTCCTGTTTTGTAGGGTACTTTTCACTTTCTTGGTGGTGTTTTTTGAAGTGTATTTTTCATTATTACCATCTTATCTTCTGTTCCTTTGCTTTCAGTGTCACATCTAAGAAATTATTGCCTAGCCACGATCATAAACATTTGAACCATTCTTCCAGAAGTTTTGTAGCTTTAGTGCTTGTGTTTAGGCTGATGATATGTTTTGGGTTGGTTTTGTTTGTAATATGAGGTAAGTATCCAAAGCCCTGTTATACAGGTCTTTTCTTTTCTTTTTGAGACAATGTCTGGCTTTGTAGTTCAGGCTGGCCCTCAGCTTAGCCTTGAACTCACAGCAATCCTCTGCCTCTGCCTCCCAAATGCTGGGGTTACAGGATTGAGCCACCACACCCATCACTGTCGTGTGTGGTGCTGATTGTTAGTGGGCATGAGTCTCCATGCCCGGCATTGCTGTATGTGGTTATTGGGGATTGAACCCTGGGCCCTTGCACTTACAAGGCAGGCACTGGAACCACTGAGCTAAATCCGTGGCCCCATGTAACTATTTCTTGAAAAGACTTCCCCCCTTCTCACCCTGGCACTCTTGGCAGAATCACTAGATTCTATGCCACAGTTTTATTAAAAATACTTTTCCTACCCTAAATTTCCAAAATCTGAGAGCTGAGCAAATTATGCTTTCAGGGAATGAGGCAAGGCTTGATCTAAAGCTGTGGAAATGGACTTCAAATCTGTGCAGAGTCAGATGCCCTCCATTATAAGTAAGATCCAGTACTTTTTCAAGAGGGCTTTGGGTGTGGCAGAGAGGGAAGAGTCCAATATTTGACTAAATGAGTGAAAAGAGAAGTAGAAGAAAGAGGAAATGAACATACTATAATCTGCAAAGCTTGTTTATCTTCTTCTAGTTGTAGTTTTAATGAATCTTGGATTTTGTTTATTGGCCTTCTTTTATTCTTCAGAGAATATAATAAAGGGCCAGGGATTTAGCTCAGTGGTTCAAAGGTCCTGAGAGTTTGATCTTTAGTACCAAAACAAATGAACAAACACACCCAAGAACAACAACAAAGAGAATTTAATACAGACTTACTGTGGCTAAATGTGCAGGATTTAGCATTAAACAAACATGACCTTCCATCCCAGATCTTCTATGTCCTACCTACCTGTCAAATGTATCCAGACTTCAGTTTCTATATTTGTAAAGACAGGATAATAATACTGTCACCCTCAAAGTACTCATAATGTGTATTGGGTATAAGCATAAAATATTTAGCACAGTGTCAGAACATAGTAGAAAAAATACCTATTATTTTCCCTGTTTGAGCTAAAAAGTTGATATGTGTGCTCTACTTCATTAGATTCCCCTCCATGATGCAGAATTAACTGTTAATGTGATTTTTAAAAATAAAGTCTTTCTTAATCTCTTACTAGATTTGAAATATTTTTCCGTTGTGAGAGTAGGGAAGATTGTAATTCCTTTCATTATCAAAGTGCATTATAAACAGCACGGAATTATATGTGCTAAACGATAATTGTCAAGACCCTAAACTCAGAGTAGGTGTTATATCTTGACGTCCTTCCAAAGCCTCATGTGCTAATAATGGGGCTTTGGAAGTGATTTGACATGTGAACGAGATGCTCATCAATGACTGAGTCCAGTGATGAGTTTAGAGCTAATGGTGCTGTTCAGAGGTGAGCCTGATTGAGGGGATGGTCACTAGAGTGTGGCCTGCAAGGGTCTATCTCCTTTCTTCATCCTCCTTTGATCTCTCTCTCTGCTTCTTGATTGCCAGGCCATGAAGAAACCTCCTGTGCCATAGCACCCTGCCTTAGAGCTGGAGGACTGCTTGGGACCCCTGAAATGTTACTCTGTAGTAGCTTGCAGGCTTGAGAAAAAACCTAAAAGACAGAAAAAAGAGAGGCAGAAAGTGGGGTGCCAGGGTGATCGATGCTGTTGCAACCATTGAAAGTGTCCAAACCACTCATTTTTATTAATAGTCAATTGGGGTACAGGCAGGCTACATGCAAGGGCAGTATTACATTCAAGGAGTGCAGTGGTGTGGTTTATATGCAAATTAATGTAAGCAAGACTTGTAAATGACAAGACAAAGAATTCTTTCAAATTATAAAAAGAATAGACAAAATATATGGTTGTAATTGGAACACTGTCCTTCTAGTAAGACAATTTCAGCTGTGAAACACAATTTGGGTGCAAGTTACTCTGACCTCAGCACATAGGCTTCAGCCAGGCTCATTTCTCAAAACAGCCCAAGTGTGGGGCTAACTCTTCACAGCCTCCACTGCTTATACCCTGCTTAGGGCATAGTCAATATTGTGGTCTCCCACAGTGGACTATGGACTGAAACCTCTGCAGACTGTGGGCCAAAACAATTTTCTTCTTATAGTTGTGAGTGCATTGTGTCTCATTAAGTAGGTTTCTATTGATGTGTAATAAAAAGCACCCAAGTCCAGGACTCTGTAAGAGCTTGTAGCCTTTTACTTACTCAGTGTGACTCTACCTAAGCTGCTCACCTTCTGTGAGCTTTGTTTTATTGCTCTTAAAGGGTTTAAAATGTATGAAGTATTACGCAGAGTTGCTATGTGAGTTAAAAGAGAGAGTGTCTGTATTGACTTTTAAAATTTATTAAGTTTGAGGGTGGGGATTTAGCTCAGTGGTTCCAGGGCCTGCCTTGCAAGCACAAGGTACCTAGTTCAATCCCGGGTAACCACAGACAACAATGCCAAGTGTGATGACTCATGCTTACCACTAATCAGTACAACATACCACAGTGCTGGGCATGGTGGCTCCAGCCTGTAATCCCGGCACTTGGGAGGCAGAGGTAAGAGTATTGCTGTGACTCCAAAATTCGCCTGGGCTACATAGTGAGCTGAGGGCCAGCCTGAACTACAAAGCAAGACCCTATCTAAATAAATAAATAAATGCAATTATAAAGTTTGCTATATCTATAAAGTGTATTCCCTTGAAATGTTTGCAAATTGAACTCTACAGGGAAACATTAATGTTAGTTCCTATGTTATTTCATTAACACTATATCAGATGACCTTCAGATAAGACAGATAAAGAAGGGTAGCCTGGCTAAAAGCTCTGCTGTGAAATAGAATAGGGAATCAAATATAAAAACCTGTGCTTTTTAAAAATCAAACTTCTAAGACATTTTAAAAAGTTAATGAAAGTGTTTTTTGCATGCTTTTCTGAAAATTTCCTGGGCATCTTTAATGCTTCCTTTCTCAGTGATCTGATCTTAGAGAACAGGATGTTTATGAACTCAACTTATAATGTTAAAAGCCTTAATTTTAAGGTCAAAGAAATGATCTCACAGACTCTGGTATCTTATGTAGGAAATCTGCTATTCCTCTGTGTGTGTGTGTGTGAAATAAAACAAATTATCTGAGATTTATTGATTATTACCATTCAGCATCAGACTCTGTGGTTAAATTCAAGTGCAGTTAAATTATTTACATTTACCTTAAGATAGAATCTATTGTGGAACTCCATTTCTCTAAAAGAATCCCCAACTTCCCTCCTCCCTATCTGTATATTTACAGATAAATATATCTTGAATAATTTCTACCTAATAATAATCACATTATTTCTCTCTGGTATGATGTGTGGGGTAAATTTTCCTGTACTTTCTATATTATTTGTGAATTTATTTTGTTTGTTTTTCCCTTTCAACTTTTCATTTTAAAATAGTTATCGACTCTACCCTAAGTTCAAAAATTAGTACAGAATGTCTCATGTTCTCTCCCTAGCCTCTCCATGTGCAACAACTTACATAACTACAACACAATGACAACCCAGGAAATAGACCTTGGTATAATACATAATGCAGATTTTGTTGGTTTCACATGCACCCATTTGTGGCAATACTCCATCTTAACTCACTACAAAGTGAGCACTGCTGTGAGGTGAAGCTGTGTCATTTGCACAGCGAACTTTAGAGGAATACCCACACATCCCCTCTGGAAAGTCATGCTATCAACTTAAAGAGTAATAAATTGGCAGGGAGTAACTTCATCCTTCCAAAACTACTGGTAATAATGTCCTTGAGCTGGTGTAGCAGCTTCTGCAGCCAGTTGTTAAGTATTCAGGAATTCTGTCATTTGTAGTTGGAATCAGCCATGGTGGAACAATTACCTCAGAAAAACCCATGAAAAGCATAAATCAAGGCTCCCCTTCCCTTTTTAGGCCGGTTTAGCAGTGCACTACTATTTGCACAGTACTTTCAATTTGTTTTGGTTATTCCCAGTTTCCCATGTTCTTCTCATCTGGGACTATAAAAACAACAATATTTCTCAATAGTGCCTTCTCTTATCATTCATGATACTTCTTTTTATCTGAGTTATAAAATAAGGCAGTAAAGTAATCTAATTAAAAAAAAACATGATCCTCTGTTATGGTTTATTAGATGACCTTTTGGGAGGTAACTCACTTCCATTTTGCCTAAGGGTTTTCTGAGATATACACACATATGTGACTCCAAGAGAGCATTTGAGAGTGTGTGTGTGGGTGTAACTAAGTAGAATGTGGATGGTTGGCTTGCAGTCTTCCACCACCTTCCAGTTGCCACCAGGAGGGTAGCCATTGATTTTATCCTCACACTGGGGACGTACCCCTTTTAGTTCTATCCCTTTCTCTCTAAAACTACAAGGACTCACTTGGTGTTCTGTTGAAACATGTTGAGAAATGGAAAACAAAACTTGGTTTAAATCTGAAAAAGAATCAAAAGCCACAGAAACTCTGAAGGGTCCTATTCTTTTATATTTAGTGAGACAAACTGAGCTGTTTTCATGTATTATAGAAAAAGAGCAAAATAAAAGCAAGTTTTCTAATAAAATATTTGAAATAGGTTTTCACTTAATGAACATGTGTGGACTCACTGCTGTATGTGTAGCCTGCCCCAGGGCTATGGGTAGGATTATATGCTTGCCTTGAAACCTCAAGAATTGGAGACAGAATTATACTGGCAGCATAATTGTGCAATAATCATATTTTGGTGGAAGTGTAAATTCTGACTTGGACATTTATTAGCCGAATAAAACTTGAGTGAGTAACTAAACTATCATGATGTATTCCTTTTCTCATTAGTAAATGTAAAACTGTTAAGTATATGAATGATGATGATGGAGTCTGTAGGAGGTAATGTGTACATTTTTGCAATATTTCAGTTCACTTTAATCTCTACCACAACTTCAGGTTATATTGTTTTCATTCTATAGATGAGGAAACTGAGCCTCAGAAACATTTAGGAAGTTGGCCATGGTTATAGAGCCAATGAGGAACAGAGCTGGGATTGAAGTGGAGGCTTCTAGAGCTTGTAATCTGAAACTCCATGCAAAATTGCTAGCATTCAGAAAGGGCTCAGTCATCATTACCTTGCTACTTATTTAGTAAACAAGGAGCAATACGTGCTATTTATAATGATGGGCATATTAATAGATTTATATGTTATAGTATACAGTATTCTGCAATGTATTATACATTAATTAAATAAGTTAATTATATTTTTGTTTTCAGTGGAAAGTTCACTGAACGTGGAGTCAGATGCCCCGACACGAGCCTTGGCTGTGTCACTAGTCCTGTCTGTGCTGTTCACTTATACAAATATTTTCAAAGCACAGGTACAAAATGGCTCACTGCAGCTGTTCAATAAATATTTGTAAGTGTAAAAATGAATAAAAGAATGTTATGGACTTTGCCAGATCTTAAAAAATGATCTACACTGTGATGTACGTAAAAAATAAATATTTAATGCTCAAATAATAATGTCTGAGTCAGAGGGGCCACATCCTCTGACCATGGCAGTTCCTCCACGGCACCCCGGTGGTGATCTCAGACACTGCCAGGATTATTGCTCAAGCTTCAGGGTAGTGCCTGGGTTTTGCCCCATCACTTTGTTTGCTTCTCTTCTAATGCCTATTAATACTACCCTGGCCAGGGAGAGTTTTGTGCAGCCCTTTTGGCAGGAATTATAAAGACAGAACCCAAGATAGGCCTTGTGCACTCACTGAGCTATATCCTCATCCCTGCTTAGTCCTATAAATGAATCACTGGTTATTTATTTCCCATTGTGATGCTCTTGCTGACCACACTTTACTTGGCTTTGTTAGAAGGTACTGAGAGCCAGAGAAGGATAAATCAGGCAGGGTGTCTGGGGTGGGAAACATCCTTTTGTACTCCACTCATTTATGCTTTTAGCTCTTACAATATCTTTTCTATGTGGTTTTATACTAGCAAAAATGTAACTAATAAAAGTGTGACTTTTGAGCCCTTACTGAAGGCAGCTACACATTAGAACATTTTGTATCTAGGGCAGTTCTACTTCATGCCTAAGGAAAGGAGGCTTTGGAATGACTGAGTTAGTTATTCAATGGCATAAAATCTAGTAGGAGAGAAGGGACTGGCACCTAGACGATCTAACTTTTATTTGCACATGGTCTCTTGGAGCAGAGTAGAAATAAAGGAGACAGAAAAAGAGAAGACAAACTAAATGATTTCTGCCTGACTATAAATTTTAATTAAAATAAAGTTGCAGTGCCTGGTTTAATTTGAATTACACTTTGCCACAGTAGCCCCTTTATTTCTGGGGAGTTGCCAGCACTAAAAAGTCAGAATCCTTTGTCAATTACAAAATGACTTGTAAAATGCTGCATATGATCAGAAACAGAGGACTAACAGAGTAAACGTTTATATATCCATTGTTTTGTGTGAGGAACATAAACTTTGGCAGTTTATCACTCTTGTGCTTTTTAAAGAAGTAAATATTTTAAGCACTAATCCCTACGTTTGCTTTAAAAATCTCTTTTATGAAGCAGAATATTTTGGTAAAGATATGAAACAAAAGTATTATTTTAAAAAGCAGTCAAGTATCTCCATAGTAAGGAAATCTGTAGACACAATAAAATGCCGGCCCCACTGTTTTCTAAGGGGAACTTGTTTCAGAGATGGGAATTGGGGAGTGAACTCCCCAGACCCCTTTATCTGGCTCTGCCAGTTTGGAATATTTGGAGACCCTTCATTGTTTACTAGGATGCCTTACGCATTTGTATTTGCATGTAAGTTTATACCTGAGTGAAAATAGTCCACTTTTCCTCAAATGGGGGGCTATAAAACTCAGATGGTGAAAAACTGTGCCAGAAAAATAGGCAAAGCACTGCTTATATTTAGGTCATTGTTTTCATATAGATGGAGAGAAGAGAAACATAAACCAAGAAACACAAAATATCATATAAAATCAGCTTCAGATGCTCCTGAAATGCACAGTTTTCACAGACTTTTGGACAAATACCCCCTCCTGTGGTCAGAGAGTAGAATACACTGGAAAAATGAACTTTGGAAAGATAAAAGTAAAATGAATAGGGAGTGTGATAGTGGATAGTACAATTTTGGAAAAACTTTCATTTTATGGAAAATAATCTTAAACAATCAGACAAAATAAAGGAGTGAAAGAACCAACAGCATAAACAAAAAAGCAGAAACAACAAAATAAGTTTCTAATAAAGTGGCCCAGTTAAGCTATATCTACCATCAAAGAACCCTCCCTGATTACTCAAAGTGATTTCTCCTTCAGGATCCAATATAAAAACAAGAGAATTAGAATAATTTGGTGAGACTCTGCCGAATGCAAGTCCTGCATGTTGGGGAGTAAAAGCTGATTAAAAGTATATTCTTAGGCCTCAAATAACTCTGATTTAATTAGCATATTAAGTGAAATACAACAAAGCAACTTTACCACATGTGGTAAATAGTAAGCCAAGTAAGCAGTATTCTTTGAGAACATAAAATATATTTTGTCTAATTCTTGAAGGTTATTACTGAGTTAAATCTTCAAGTTACATCCCCATTCATGAGTAAAATTTATTTAGGTAAGGAAAATAAGAGAATATTCCTTGTATTAAAAAATAAAGCAAATCCCACAGATGAATTTGACCTGAAGCTTGCATAAGGCCTCGGTGTGTGCACATGCTCATGTGTGTTAGAGAGATATGACATAAGGGCTTAGTTTCTATAAGCATTTGAAAGTTTTCTGTAGAAAAGCAATGGGAAATCCAGGAAATTTTTAAAAGAGCAACTTGGTATCACTTATTTAATAAGGAAGCTGTTGTAGAGTCAAACTGAGAAATCCATAGTACACGTGAGGGAGAGTAGAGCATGCACTGAAGAACTAAAGCAGATAGAATTTTTGAAGGTTTAGAAGCAATGTGAGGGAAAAGAAGAGAAGAATGAGGTTTATGGACCCTACAGAATTCCTTCTAGGATCTGTCCTTGAGTTGAGGGCAAAGGAGAAGGAGCATATGTGGAATGAAAAACTAACACACGATACTAAGCACCGTGTGGTTCCTTATAGCTTCACATCCCCTAATGTTGCCTCTCATTTATAGTCACAACCTTATTTGTCTTTACTGTAAGTTTGTTGAAAATTAGGACCAGACTTCTCCATCTCAGTATCCCTTAGAATAACACAGACTTTCTTAGCAAACTATTAAAAATGCCATTTTCATAAAATCAAATGATTAGATGTCTAACTTTTACCTCATTAATTAAATGATTGAATTACTTAATTAAATCAATGTACCCCATTAATTAAACAGGTCAGCTGTATGACTAAGCTGATTAAAGGAGGAATTGAAAAATAGGGATGATCTATTAAGATGAAAGCAAAATTCTAGAAACAAAATTGGGTAATGTGTTTATGGGAGAAAACCCAGTAGTTACTGTTTGGTTTAGTTTCCCTGTCAGGAAGAAACAAGTGTAACACATCTTACTGATTGTCTGTAGGTAAATGTCTAACTTTCTAGGGTTAATCTGAGATCTTCTGTGTTACAGTATTTCCCTGTTGACATGTTAAAAACCTTTGTAAAGAGAAAAGCTACAAAGCTGTTTATCATGCTGCTATATTTCCAGGATGTGAATATTTTGTTTTATGTATATATTTTTAAAGTGGCTCAAAGAATAGTTATTGTGTATTTTTTATATTGACTTCAAATATGTCTTCATTGGCTGTAACATAACTGAGGTTGGTGTAAATAAAAGAAAAATTATAAAATTTAAGGCAAATAAGATGAAATAAAGAGAATCGATATGACTAGATATTAGATTATTTTTGCATTTCTAGATAAGGCAAAATGGAAACAGTGAATTATCTCATCATAATGAAGCAAAAATGCAGTTGTAAGCCACCATGAAATAATGTAAAGTGTGATGTTCAGTGTTTGGGCTATGTGTTATTCTTCTCTATCTTTAAAATTTAGTATAGTTTCTGATAAATAGATGGTTCCATAAATCAGTGACAGAGCATTGCAATATGAAAAGTTTTCAAGCAAAATAAAAAACCTTAGCATGGATCTCTTTGAGTGCACCTCAAATGCTAATATTTATTTTGTGTATTTTTTATGAGTGCTACAGTTTGAGTCTGGAATTTCCTCCAAAGTCCCATGTACTAAGGGCTTGATCCCTGCTGATGGTGTCTTTCAAAAGTTCAACCCTGTGTGAGGTACTAGGTCCCTGAGACTGCCCTCAGGGGGACTTGGGGTCTCTTCTGGTGACAAGGCCATGAGGTGAATGAGCTTTTTGATCCACCATAGTCTTCTCACCATTATATATTTGCCCTCCATGGGTCCAGAAGGTAATGGAGCCAACCAATCATAGACTGAAGCTCAAAAATGGTGAGGCAAAATAAATCTTTTATATTTACAAAATGATCATCTCAGATATTTTTTAAAAAGCAACATAAAACTAACAAATGGACCTACAAAATTTTATATCATATTATGCATTAGTGATACATTGCTTCATGATGCATAAGGTGTTTCCTACATTAGACTATGAGGTTCTTGAAAACAGAGTTATGTATGCCAGGCCGCAGAAATGGGCATAGAATGAATGCCCACATCAACACACACTTATTCTATCATGGTTGTAAAAGGTCGTACAAGGTCGTACAAGGTTGTACATGGTCATATAAGGTCATACAGGGTTATACATGCATAAATGAAGGAAAGTAATGTCTAGAATAAAAATAGCAAATAGCTAGTAACATTCTCTCCCAAAGTACACAGAACAGGGATACTAATGATTGCAGTTATTTTTCCATAAGCGTAAATTCTGCCCCTGCCTCCTCTTCAGAGTATATATGGTAGGCAAAATAAAAATCCAAAGTTTCAAAACAGTGATATGAGAGAAAATATATTTTCTGTCTTTGCTGTACAATTTATTTACTGTCATTAGATTGATAGTTCTGATTTGCCTTATCCTGCTTTTATAAAGTAGGTATGAGGCTGGTTACAAAAACAAAAACAAATTCAAAGCACTTCATAAACAATACAAGATAAAGTTTTTTTTAAAAATGCAGCTCATTTTATTTTTATAGAAACTAAAACACCATAGTTCATTGATTCCTATATTAAATACATAAATTATAAAATAACCATTCATAAAACTTTACATACAATATCTTGATTCCAATCTCTACGATATTACATACAGTACATGTACATGTCTGGTGTACTTCAGAGGACCATTCTGGTGCACCTCAGTCAATTTATATCTTTCTTTCATTAATAAACAAGCACTGAAGCAGTAGATGGAGTCATGCTAATGCGATGGAAAGAGCTTTCACTGGTACAGTTGACTGGAGGAAAGCTTTGAGAAACCAGCCCCTGGCTCCCCTAATACAGTAGGCATCTGTAGAATTCTGTATTCAGACACATCAGCTCCCTACTTGAGACTCTACAGAATTGGGTGTTGAAGGTTTAAATCATGCATGAATGATTTCATTCCATCTCCTAGGATGGAATTCTTAGTTGAGAACCTTTGGCTGATTTGAATACTGTAGATTGTGCTGGATTTTTTTGTTGCTCTTCCAAAAAAATGCTGTTGCTTTTCCAAAAAAATGCTGGCTCATGACCCTGGAGAGCTGAAAATTGATCAATAATCTCTACCACAGCCAACAATAGGAAATAGTAGTAAGAGACAGAGGTTGGGGGAGAAGATAGAAGAGGCAGGCAAGGAGAGGATGAACACAGACATTAGATAAACGAAAGCATGAGCTGCCCAGTGAGCATCAAAACATCTTAAATTTTCCATCCTAGGGCATAAGTACACATCTAGTGAGCGCTCACACATCATTCTATGTACAGAATATATATTTGTACATTATATATGTATAAAAACATTTAGATTTTGATCTGCCTCAGTGTAGGTTGATGGAAGAAACAGGAACATTTTGTGAGACATTTGTCAAATATAAATGATCATTATTATTAATGTAATCCTGGGATTTGCATCATCCACTCCTTACTTTGTGGCATCATTGTTGGCAAAATGGGATTCAGGTTGTTGATACCATTTCCATACTATAGAACTGCATATAAGGAAGCTGGAAATATAAGCATAAAACCTAATACAAGAAATCAGAAAAACAGGAAACCTCACCAAATCAACCACCTTAGAGTTAAATACATCAGGTCGAATATAGTAAATTATAGTCCTGTTTTTGCCACATTGTCCCTTAAAGTTTATCTTTACTAATTCTGATTGAACATTGAACTCAGACTCTCAACAACAGACTATTTAGGAAGAACTAAAGTGCCAAACTAAAGATGGCAATGGAGGTGAAACTACCCTGCCCATTTCTGAAGAGGAATCAGTTTGGCACTTGACAAAACCTTATGAAGACCAACTGCCCACTATGCTGAGTCCTCTTGCCAGTATGCATGAAATTCAGTTGCAACACAGTAAATTATATAGAAATAATAAAATAGACAAAATGAAAGCTTCTCTCTTTTCATACCGATAACATCCCCATCCATTACAACATTAAGCTCTACTTAAAGAGAAGCTTGAGCCCGACCAGGAAGCATTAAACCATGACATATAAGATCTATTTTGACCATTAGTCTTTCTAAAGTTACGTTGGATTTTTTCAGTTTGGAGATACATTAAAATTACAGAGAGAATAAAACTACCAGAATCTATTATTAAATTGTAAGAGCTTTGTTATGAAAATTTCACAAAGGCCAACAAGCAGTGCAACCCCCACAATGTAGTCAGTTCTTATTTGTGTGTGTGTGTATTGTGCTACTCTTGGACAGATCAAAAGAATGCAATTAAGTATTTTAAAAATAAAATTTCTATTCTGTTCATCTATTTTTGATGTAACATAACACAGATTATCCAATTACTTAAACTTTAATACACAAGTAATAATATTCCCCTTTTGCAGTCTCTATGAAAAAAATGAAACATAAAAGAAGACATGCGTCAATTTAAAGTAACAAATTTACAAGCTATGCAGAAGATATGAACTTACAAATTACTCAATGCATGTACAGAAAAGTTGACAATAGGCAGAAAAGAATAAGTTTGACAGAGATTTATTTAAAACCCCAGACAATCAAATAGGTTGAAATAAAATACTCTTGCAAAAATTATTTGGCAAGCTTTATCTCTTCTATTCTAGATGGAGAACCAATGTTCCCTTCCTACCTTTGCCTTTTCAATCACCTAGATTCGATGGGGGAAGAAACGTCCTATGTGTATGAACAGTTACTTGTAGACTGAAGAAAAATCAAAGCAAATTTAGTTTCCTACACCTCAAATCCTACTAGTGGCATTAATTTAACTTCTTTGTTATAAGTTAAAAGAGATTTGATTTTTCCATCATATTCATTCTACTGAAATGAACGTGATATGATAGAAGAAGTACATCATGCTAATAGTGCTTTCTACTATGGTAGTCATTTCTTTCCTTTCATGGAAAATTTTCTGTCCAGAATAATTCTAATTAATTTGGGCCATTATTTATTTCAAACTATTTTAACAAGTCACTTAGGCTATTTTCCAAGGAAGGAGTATTTTGCCTAAAAAACTTAAGCAAATGAATCATGATTGTTTTGACTCCTACCAACTCATTGGCCAAGTGAATCGGGATAATACAGATGCATAAATTTTAAGAGCAGAGTGGAAATCCTTTTTTTCTCTCTAAGAAGTAAAAACATAATAGATCTCTTCATTTTAACAAGATATTGCTGTCATTATATACAAAGAAAGTTTTCAATTAGATATGGTCTACTTCTATGGATCCATGAAAGCCTGGGTATGTATCTGCAATTTTCCTGATGCTTTTAGTTATGGAAATGGATAATAGAGAGATGTATCTATCAACATATTTACTTTTCAAGTGATATGTTAACTTTGAGGATCACCATTAAGATTTGATAATGTAATCATTTATCTTAAAATCTAGAAACTTTTTTTTTCTGCTGGTTCTTATGCAAAAGGAGAGAATCTTTCCTTTTGCACTTGGCCCAGCCTTGTCAACATGACTTAGGTGACCACTGCTGCTGTTATATAAATTGGTATGTGACACTATTCAATTATTAGCAGATAAGCATAGAGGGCATATGATCAAGCCACATAAATTTTTGCAAATATTTATTATCACCTAAAACAGTTCTTAAATATGAGTCTTAAGTGATTTTCCTGATGGGGAAAGGTGATGAAGACAATGGAGATAAAGATACATTAGGTGGAGCAGATGGAGTATGGATTTGTGCAGAGGGGCCCTGGAATGGTAAGTGAGAAACAAGTGGAGAGTGAAGTCTGAGGATGGGGTGGTAATTTTCCATGTTTCTGGTCAAAGTTTCCTGGGGTGGAATGACAAGACATTGTAGAGGTTACCCTGTTTCATATTTCCTGCGTAATGAACCTAGTGTTCATCTTTACTTTGGAACTATCTCATTGAACTAAGAATCCAATAAGAGAGTCTTGTACATTCCTCATACCTGGCCTTTTCCCAGATTGTAGAAGTGAACAGAATGAAAGAGATAAACAGGTAGACTGTGTGCTACTGCCAGCTCTCTCCAAGGCTTCATCTCATGGTTGGCTCTCCTGTGATCAAAGTGTGTTTTGTTTGCTGGCATGCCCGTCAATCAAGAAGGAGAAAGATGCAGTCCGGAAAGCTGGGCCTTTCTTATTATTGAAGTGACATTCTTCAGTTGTGTTCAATAACATGAAATGATCTGTTTGCTATAGATTATTGGAGATCCTGGCTTTGATCTCTCAATCTTTATTGCTAGTGACGTCCCAGGTCACGTGATGGGAAAGCTTCAGTGCTGCAGTGTTTACATTTCACCAACTGGAGAACTATTTCATCACACAGGGGACTCTTTTTCCCAGCTACACAAGAAAGTCAAATAATACAGCAGTTATAACAATTACAAAGCACTTTGTGCTACTGTAAGCACCTCTTGTTCCAGAGTTGCAAATAAAACTTTAGGAAAAAGCATTTGAACCCCATTTTGCAGATGAGGAAACTGAGGCACGGAGAGGTAAGTGACTGGGCCAAAGATAGCTGGGTCAGCTGTAAATACAAGGACAAAAAGTGAGACCCTAGTGTTCCAGTTTTTCTTGTAGATTCTTCAGATATTATTCTGGCTTTGAAAATGCCAGTGCTAAAACTAAAGGATAAGGAACTGAACTCATACACGGAAAGATTTGTGTAACATTTCATAAAAGAGTTTCTGGCTCCCTACACTCATTCCCAATGTATGGGATTCTAGCCCCATAAATAATATCTTGAAAATTTGAAAAATTGAGGTTTGTCTTGTTATGTACAGTAAATGAGGTGTAAAGTTAGCTTTCCAGGAACACGTATTTGCTTGAGAGCTGAATTCAAGACTCAGCAATACATAATATATCAATATAAGAAAAGGACCAGTCTTTAATAGTCTCTGGTAGAAAACACCATATCAGAATGTGGTACCTCCATATAAAAAGGAGAGCTAATTGCTTTCAGCTGTCTGGGAAAAGTGTTAACACTCTAAATGACAAGAAACCAGACTGCTCTAGGTGTATTGAGATGTTTTAATATTCACATTTCTGTGGCAAACTCAAATATTGGTAGAAACTTACTCTTCACCTCCATGATGCTTTACTCCAAATGAGAGAGCATATTCATTTGCAGGCAACTTTAAATTGAAGGATTCAGAAGTGCTCTCTAGCCCACATTCCCTACAGAACTAAGTTGGGAGCTTGTGATTTGGAGATTCAGTCCACTGTCAGTGATAGAAGAGCTGGAGGTGGATGCTCATTTCTGTTTCACGTGACAGCAGCAGTACCCTTTGACTTGGTTGCCGGTTTAGTCAGGTTCACTGTGATGCACTTGTTGTCCGTGGGATGCATTCCCCGAGCTCCACCTTTTGTAGAAAAACAGAACAGAGCGCACTTCTTCTGTTCACATTGCAGACATCTATGTTCCTGAGTTAAAACAATCATAAAGACTGAAAAGCAAATCCCTGTAGTAAGAAACCAGACTTTTCAAATGAAACATTTTATTGTAAATATCTCCTCATAGGTATTCCTCGTGCTTCATTTCCCACCCACATTTGTTTTTTATTTTGCTTTGACTTTTTCAAATGATGTTTATTTTCAAGACCAGTGTTTCCATAGACTGTGATGTTACATTAAAATGACCCCCTGCATGGCAGAGGTTGAGTGTTTCATTGTAACTTTGGTTCCATGCCCAAGACATATCTTTACTTGATCTGCTAAAACCGGTTCCATTGCTCATTTTTTCTTTACACAATATATGTTTATAGTTCTCTTCTTCTGTTTGAATATACATATTTCATTAAATGCAGCATATATTGAAGATTTTCACCAGGGTCATGTAGGAACTGTCAAGTAAGAAACCTCGAATAATGGCTTTAAAGTACCCAGTCATAGTCCTGGCTACAGGGTAGTCCGCAGCTTGCGACCTCTTCTATTGGTGTAAACAATTTTGCCATCTTTGAAGGTTTGGAAGCATTTGCCTTTCAGGATCTGATCCAGATTTTCAATTATTCTATAAAACAAAGGAAAAAAACTTAATAATTTAATTATTTTTGTGAATAGATGAATCAGATAAAAAGCAAGCTTTTACACAAGTTTGGTGTAATCCCCAGTACCAAAACCAAACCAGAGACCCATGACAGACCCAAACTTTGCTTTCTAAAGATAAAAATTTTTAAAAAATCCCTTACCATCTCTCTGAGCTAATACTTATGTTCAAGTTACAAAACATTTCTAAAGCATAATGACTTACTTTTAAATAAAAAGTAGAAGTATTTGCTTCAAGATTTATTACAATATAAGAAAGTATTTAAGAAATTAATGATTTTGTCTCATAGTTTTTGGCCTGAAATAGCAACTATTTGAATGAGAAAGCTGGGCTAGGCTGGGCTGGAGTTCAGCCAAGGTTGCTTTATCATGACTCTTCCCTTGGCCAAAAACACAATCAATCCAACCCCCCACCACCACCTCTCTGCATACTTCAATTAATCCACAATTGCTCGCCTCTCTGCGTGCATCAACCAATCTGTGACTGACCCGACTCGTTTGATTACGTCCCCTACCACTTACTATATAAATGACTGTATCTTGCAGTAAAAGCAGAAGTGTTCTCTGAAACACTTCCCAGAATCTGTGTGGTGACTCTGCATACTCATCCTACTGCTCCGAGTTTCTGTTACCCCCTAAAGCACAATAACAACTATTATCATGATTTCCTTTTCCTCTGAGGTCCTCCAAAGCAAATGACTGGGGTCATCATACTTCCAGACATATTTAAGATGCTATTTTTCAAGCTCTATTTTCTTCAATGACTTACTTTTATGTCACAATTTCTCGTCAACAACTATAACCATTGGCAGGTTGTCTATACCCTACAGACTGACTAACGCTTTCTTGGGAAATCTGCTGTACAGAGTGGTAGAGATATCCCTGCAAAGGGATTGTGCCAGAGCTATTCCCATCAGGACTTTGATGATGTTGCTCCATAAGTCCATGTGTCTCAGTTATGCTCACATACAAGTCTAGTTCATAATACTCTCTCTTGGAAACAAAGTTGAAAGTGGCTCAGAGCATAGGCTGTCATGGACTACTCAGTGATATGGGCTTCAAAGTCTGACTGATGTGGATAAAGAAAGTAGTGTTTCCATTTTCTCACTATATGCCCAAAGGTAAATTATGTAAATTAGGTAAGCCTCAATTACTTCATCCATAAATATGGTACTAGTTATGTGGTAAGATTTCATTACTGTTCCAGAAATGTTGACTAGGAGTCAAGGTGGAAGAAAGGGGGGGTGGTACTTACTAACTCAGGAATACTTACTTTCAGTATACCGGACAAACTAAGGATTTGAAGAAATTACTGTTTTAAGTGCAAGTCAGAAATATTTAAAGACTACATCTGTTGAACCACTTTGCTTCCAAGGTGGTTAAATTGGAATGAAAGAGTAAAAGGGTCACAGAGGGAAGAAACTTTAGTGGCTGGGGTGAGCACACCATGGGGTGGGGGAAATGCCAAGGAGCACACGAATCGGGTGCAGAGACGTGTCTTCTACTGCTTACACAGACTTGCTCATCTTCCCTTGCTGTTCTGAGCAGAGGATTGGACAGGGATGATAAGATAGAGATCGGCAGGAAATGACACTGAACATTGTGTTTGCATACATAAAGGTAGTAACACAAAAGGGCTTTTACTTACGAACTTTTAGTTTATAATCTATTAGATTATATCTAAAGTTTGTGTCAAAGTATGTGTCTATCATTTCTGCCTATCACAACTGCTAGAAAAGGATCAACTGCTTGAAATCCCAAAGGATGACAGACTAGAAAGGCATGTTTGAGAAAACTTCAAATCTCCATACATTGTGTATTAAAGTTTAGGGGAAGTATCCTGAGGTCACCACAAAAGCACTGACAAGCCTGCTTCTATTTCTGATATTGTGTCTTTGTGAAGTGTGGCTGCAGTAGCAGCCAAAATGAGACTGTGGAGTAGAAAGCATTGTCTCCCAATATCCTTAGTGTGACTGTATAGCGGCAGAAAAGCAAGCTTCGGGCTCCCACTAATTCTGCATTATGACAAGTTATGTAATTATTTTATTGTATACTATAATGTAGTAATAATAGATAGATATAAAGTGCATAATAACCATAATGTGCTTGAATCATCCTGAAACCACTTCCCACTTGGTCTGTGGAAGTACTGTTTTCCACAGAAGCAGTCCCTGGTGCCAAAAATATTATGGACCTGTGGGTTAGACATAAGATCTCAGGGTTCTTTAGCCTATAGACTCTGGAACTTACATTAGTGGCCTTCTGGCTTATCTCAAGCTTTTGAGTTTGAACTGAAAGTTACACCATTGACTTCCTTGGTTTTAGAACTGTCTAATTTCTATCGAAAGCAACACAAATTTTTTTTTCTGATTTGCCAGCTTGCAGATAGCCCATGATGATACTTAATAGAACCAAACTAAGGTTAGCCACTTCTCCTAATATATGTCCTATTATGCATCTGCACTTATTTTTCTCTCTCCTCCTTCTTTTTCCTTTTCCTTCTCCCCTCTGTCCCTCCCTTATTTCCCTCTCTCCTTCTCATAGACTCTGATTAATGCAATAGTACACCGTTCATCTAAATAAAAGACTTCATGGGCAGATGATATCTCATGGAACCACCTGGAGGTCTTCTTGTTTAAGGCAGAAGTTACTGTAATAACCATGTGGCTGTTATTTAGTCATCCCGACTTAGGGTAGTGTGAGTGTCTTCTGAGGGAGCTCTTAGTAGCTTCTATATCCTCACTGAAAAGAATGGCTTAGATGATTTTTAAAGAAAAGAAGTATGAGTCATTACATTTCTAATATATATTTACATATGTTAGTCTTGGGTTCATGGGCAGAATATAAATCATTTATTTTATGTAAAAATTGTTACAGTTATTTGCAGTAACCTTTTACTACTTGCCAGCAATTCAAGCACACTTTTGCTTTAATTTTCCTTATCATTCTCTTGATGGCTTCAGATACATCAGTAGCATTAATTAATTTTAAGTAATATTATAGTTTCATATATTAACTAAATGCAGATTATTTTCTAGCAAGAGGGAATAAAAGTCAACTTCATATTTCTATTTAGGACATAAATACTTGGAAATACTGGAGGGTATCATTTCAAAATTTACATATATAAAAATGCAGTGATGGCCATAGCTAACTTTTTAATAATAACAGCTAAGAGTTAGCAATGTGATAAATGTATAACCACATTTAATTTTCTGAACACAATACCCTGCTGTGGGTAAGGTGCTTATAGCCAATTTATGGAAGAAGAAACCTAATCCTATGCAGACTAAATAAATTATCTATCATCACATAGGTAGTCAGTGGCAGTATGCAAGCTATATTTGACTTCAAATCTATCTGCTTTACTCAGCCATTTCCCTGCATAGATTTTATAATGTCCACATTTTTATCATATTCACTTACAATATTATTAACTAGCATTGTAGTCTTTCATTAGATAGATAATTACAAAGTACCAATTATATACTACTTGGGAGAAAACCAAATCAAACCTTGTACATTCCTCAGAGCTGCAATGAAGTGAGAAAAGAGTCACAGATGAACACATTGGAATTTCCAAAGTCGATAAGTAACTACAACTACGTGCAGCAGAAATGCCTCTCAAGGGGACTTGCAGGAGATGATGGAGTGGTGAAAGCCAAGACACAGTCTCTGCAATCTACCATCCCCAAAGTGGAATATAGCAGCTAGAAGAAAAAAATAAAGAAGTTGGGAAATGGGTTCTTAAAACCCAGGAAAGATGTGAGGCAGTAATTAAAGACAGAGAAAAGAGAAACTTTAATGAAAAGGATTGACTCCCTTCCCCCAACCAGGACTCTCAGTGGGGGAGGGGCTGCTGAATCTGTTGAATGTGTGGATGACTAGTGTCTTCTGATGGCCCACAGGTCCTCGAGCAGCCACACTGCACTGCATCAGCAGGTGTTTTCAACATATTTGACTTGATTCTGGACAGAAGGCTGGCTCCGGTTAAGTAAGGAAGCCCCACCCACTGCCTCAAGGCACTGAGGGTTGTTGTGCACCAGCAATGGAGCTGCATCAAAAAGGGTTTCTGCTCCCAGACAAGAGCACCAGGTACAGAATCGCCACACTGCATCCCCTCAGTTCCAGCTTCCCATCTTCCAGATCTCCATATTGCATCCTCATATTCTAGCTCCCTGTCTACCCTATCGAAGAAGCCCTCCCTGAGAGAGTGAAGAGGACCTGTGGACTACAGCCATTGGCAAGTTTTTGGGCCCAGTGCCACCTATGGACCCTGGACTCACTTCACTGGAAGGGTGGTGATACTCTTAACCATGTAGGATTTCTTTGAGCTAAACTCAGGCATTCATTGTAACCAGAAGCCAGAGTGATCCACAGTGGACTATGGCTATTTCTTTGTGACTAGTTAATTTTGATCTGCATGCTACTGCCATATTATCTATGGGAGACAGAAGGTCCAGGCCTTAAAGTGCCTTTTGGTATTGGTTTTTATTCTGGCTATTGTTGTTGTTTTTCTTCTTTTTTCTCTACTTTTTCTTTTTTCTTTTTTCATTTTTCTTTCTTTTCCAATTTTCTGTCTTCTCTTTTCTTCATCATCTCTCTACTCTCTTGTTGCTGAGTCTGTCCAATTTTGGTTTTTTTCTTTTCTCAACTGCTCTTATTTTTAAAAGAGGAAAAATAGTTACCTAATTGCCTGTTGCTGCTGGGTACCCTCTTCTTCTGTTTCTGTATCATTTCTTTTTCTCTGCTTAATATCAGATCCCTGAAGCTAGTGGGTTTTGGTCTTCCCTATTCTTTCTTTCGTCTGTACTATTATAGGAAAGAGAATACAGTTTCTATTAGTCCTGCTGCTGTTAGTCTGTTCTGTTTTGAAAATGTCACTTCCAGCTCTTCTCTCTTCTAGCTCCTATCAACCCCCCAGGGTTTATGTGATCTTTTTATGCTTTCTAACCTTATTTCTAATCTCTCCTTCTCCTGCTGTCTCTCTGCACTCACAATTCCCTGGTGACCCTTTATTCCCAAAGGGTGATGCTGATATATGTTAGGACTTGTATATTGTAGACATATTTGTGGTTAGTTCTAAGTCTGGGCATATGATCATAGATCTAACTCATGAGGTTAAAGATATCAGAACAGTGATTTCCACAGTCTGTCATTTACTGTGTTGTATTGGAAACTGTTGATAATATTGAATGTATTATTTCAATCAAAATGATCTGATTGTTCTGTTTATGTACCTTTCATGTTGTGCCAGAAGTGATTTTGTCTAAGGGCCATTACAGACCCAAGAAGGACAACCCAGGAAGTACCCTTCTCCTAAGTGTTCCAAATATTAGGAAGAAAGGGACTTGCAATAAACATTGTCCAGATAACAGGCCAGCAATTGAACCAAAACATCAACAACAACAAAGAATTAGAAATGAGAAAAAATTAAAAACCCAGATCCAAAGGTCGTCACCATGGGAGAATCCAAGGAAAAGAGAAATAGAGCAAACTGAAGCTCCATCTCCAGGACTTTCTGCGCTGGTAGCAAAAGAGGATCTAGTAAAATGGAAATCAGAAATAATTTCTGAGATAAACACAGAGATACTGTTCATAGTGGTTGAAACAAAGACACTACAATGACACTAAAGAAGAGATTAGGAACATGTTAGAATGTTTAATTATGAAAGCAAAGGAATCTATTAAAAAGATTTAAACAGATTTCCAGGAGATGAAAAACTCCAGTGGGAGATTGCACAATGGGATGTACAAATGTGAAGACCAAATATCAGACCTAGAAGCCAAGATTGCAGCCAATAAACAGGAAAGGAATAGTTTATGGAAAATGGCAAGAGACAATAAGAACTCAATCTAGCAGCTCCTAGATTATATAAAGAAGAGTAACATAAGACTGATTGGAATCAGTGAGGAAGCAGGAGACAATGTAAAAGATGTTTTTAAAAACTTGTTTATGGATATAATGGTAGAAAACTTCATAGGAAAAGGCAAACAATTTGACATACAGATAAGTGAGGCATAAAGGATTCCAAGTGGCCATGATATAAAAAAATCTACACTTAAGAATATATGTATCAAGGTTCAAGAAATCCAACAGAAGAATGAAATAGTGAAAGCAGAGGGAAAACAGACAGACAGACAACATTCAAAGGAAAGTCCATCAGAATTACAGCAGACTTTTCAGTGCAAACACTGAAGTCAAGGACAGTCAAGAGAGAAATATTTCATGCCTCAAAGGAAAACAACCTGCAACCTACATTAATACATTCTGCAAAACTATCTTTCAAAATTGACAAGGAAATAAGATACTTCTATAATAAACAACACCTGAGAAACTTGACAAATACAAAACCTGCACTCCAAAAAATTATCTAGGAAAAAAAACAATGAATACCATAATCTCCTGAGACCTAGCAGAGTGAACTCACTGGGCCAGGAAAGAAACTAAATGGAAAGAGGGAAAAGCAAAGAATAAAAGAGCTGACATCAGGAAAACATCATGACATGGCCAAATCAGTCCATATCAGTCATAATCATTAATATTAATGGCCTCAATGCACCAATTAGAAGACACTGACTGACAGAATGGATTAAGAAGTAAAATCCTGCAGTACGCTGTATAAAAGAAACACACTTAATTCAGAAAGAAATCCATAGGCTGAAAGTAAATGGATAGAAAACAATGCTAAATGTCATAGGAAAGTGAAAAAAAGCAGGATTGGCTCTATTATTTGCAGATAAAATAGATTTTAAACCAAAACTGAATAAGAGAGACAAAGAAGGACACTAGATCCTCACTCAGGGAACAATCCAAGAGGAAGTGATGACATTCACAAATATTTATGCACCAAACTCTTGTGCACACAGGTATATAAAACAAATAGTAATGGACATTAGAAGCCAGACAGGCGCTAATCCAATAGTAGTGGGAAACCTCAGTATTCCACTGTAACGAATAGATCGACTGGACAAAAAAAGTCAATAAGGATATAGTTGAACTGAACGAAACTGGACAAATGGACTTTATAGATGTCTACAGAGTATTTTCCCCACAAAGTCAGAATATATATTCCTTTCAGCTGCTCATGGGTCATTCTCCAAAACAGACCACATCCCAGTTCATAGCATACTTAAGTAAATGCAAAGGAATTGAAGTTATCCCCTGTACACTGTCAGACCATAGTGCCTTGAAATTTAAGCTCAATAGCAAAAGAAATTCCAAGATTCTCACAAACACATGGAAATTGAACAACACTGCTGAACAACCAGTGGGTCACAGAAGAAATTAAACAGTATTTTTGAGACAGGGTCTCATTTTGTAGTTCAGCCTGGTCCTGAACTTAGCCTCGGACTCAGAAATCCTCCTGCCTCTGCTTCCTAAGTACTGGGATTACAGTTGTGAGCCACCATGCCTGGCATTGTTGTATATGGTTACCAGGAATAGAACTCCGGCAACTTGTGCTTGCAAGGCAGGCACCAGAACCACTGAGCTAATTCCCCAGCCCTAAACAGTTTTTTAAAAAAATATTATGGATATTAGTGTGGAGATTCCTTAAAAAACTAGGACTCAAGGTCTCATTGATTCTGCTATTCCCCTGCTAGGTATATATGTAAAAAAATTTAAAAGATTCATGTCACAGTGATATATGTGCATCCATGTTATAGCAGCTCAATTTGTGATAGCCAAATCTTGGAAACAGCCCAAATGCACATCAACAGGATACTGGATAATGAAGATGTTTTGTTTTGCTTTGTTTTTATAAAATGTACTATAGTACATCCTACCTGAGTAAATTGTACTCTGGTTTTTCTTCAGATCATTTAGAATAAAGTATTACTCAGCTGTAGAGAATGATAAATTAGAGTCATTTATACTTAAATGGAATCACCTTGAGGACTACTCGTAAGTGAAATAAATAGGACACAGATGTGTAAATACTGTATCATTTCTCTGGTATGAGAAACTGAAGGTGTAAATGAGTTCTAAAATGTATGATAGGTATTGTAAAATAGGAAGAAAATGTTCAAAAGGCAAAGGGGAAAAGGTGGTGTAGCAATAAGTAAAGAAAGGAAAGAAAAAAATGATAGTAAAAGACAAAGCTTATGTATATGAGGGTGGGGAGTAATAGTAATAGGTGGGGAGGGCAGGGGACTGGGCAAAAATGAGAATCAAGATGTGTCATGTCCTGGTACAAGCCCTCAATATTGAACGTGATCATAATGTATAAACAAAATGTACCAATAAAATCAGCTTTAAAAAAATTCCTCTCACAGCTACCACACTGGAGCATAAATGTTACTTTTACTTGGTTGTTAGAAGTGGACAGTGGAGTGAGGCTGTCTGGGTCAGGACCAGTGCTAGTCCTGCCTTTATAGTTGTATGGTTTTGAGAAAATCATGTGCTGCAGTTTCTCCAACTATGAAATAGGAACAAAAGCAATTACTACCTCATAGAGGGCTGGCTAAGGATTAAATAATCCATTGCTTAAAACAACTCTTGGCACATAATAGTGCTATCCATTATCTAAACTAATATTGAGATCTTCCCATTTTATAGCTAGTTTTTTTTTAATGACATTTCATTTTCCTATAAGGAACCATGCATAAATTGGCACTAAATTTTATTTACCCTATTTAATTATTTATTGTTTTTAGGGGGACTTTTTTAAAAATCTTTATTGGTACATTAAATATACACATCATGATTGCACTCCATAATGGGGATTTGTACCAGTATAAGACACAACTTAATTCTCATTTTTTCCCATAGCCCTACCCACCCTACCACCCCCCTATATACATAAAATTTGTTTCCTTACTTTTTTGTTACAATCTCAACATTAGGGGGACTTTTTTTTAAACACTGGCCATTTTGATCCATTCATAGAGAATGACACAAATAAACATTATAAAATGCATGCAGGGAAATGGCTGAGTAAAGTAGATAGGTTTGAAGTCAAATATAGCTTACACCCAACCACTGACTACCTCTGTGATGGCAGGCAATTTATTGCATAAGATTAGGTTTCTTCTTCCATAAAATGGTTATAAGCATCTTACCCACAGCATGGTTTTGAATCTCATCTCTTTTCAATTTAGATATTTTCATTCACTTTAAGAGACACAGTCTTCTTCTTTGTGTGCTACAAGGCTATGTCCTTTCTCATCGAAGAATAGAAAATCTTTTCAGGGAAGGAAGAAAGGCAGAAGGCTGACTAAAGAGGAAATATACTTTCTGGCTATATCTGTTCAGCTTTCTTTATCTTAGGACTGCTAAAGCCCTTTTACTTGCTTGTTTTATATGCAGGTGACACAGATGATATTCATTGAGGGAGAAGGTATTCTTTCATTTTTCAACTTGTTAGATGTTATTCTTAAGCATTGGAAACACTAGCTAAAATTATTTATGATACATAGACTTAGCAATAGCACTAGTATTAGTCTCCTTTTTATTTCCTAAATTGACATTGAATGCACTTTATTTGGAAACTCGATCCAATTTCACTCAATAGCCTGCTCTCTTGACTTCTAATGAAGAGACTGAAAAATGGGTTGAAAAATAGTAATCATTACTGGATTTTTAGATTTTTAGAATCAGCATTTTTAAACTGAGGCAATACTGAAGATACAGTCATATTTCTTCACTCTGCAGATATACAAGCAGCTTGTTCAGTATAACAGGACATTGCAATAACAATACTAAGATCCACAGACATTGTGGCTTCTCAACTTAATACAGGTAACTGAAAAATTCTTTATTCCCATCATATTTCATTTTTGAAACATTTTTGTTGCTTTAATAGTCATCCAAATGGGTTGGCTCTGTTTTTCATTTTATAGGTCATTTTATAGTGTATTTTTAAAAAGAAAACATGACACTCTAAACCATACACAACATTCTTTTTATCAAGTACCTCTTAGAACTACATTTTTGAGTATTAAATGAAGCCTTACCTTTAAGAGGCATCCTGACATCAAGGCCATAGAATAAAGGCAAGAGAGAAGAACAAGAAGAGAAACAGAAACTGCAGAAGAAAAAGAAGATTATGTAAATTGGAATTTCTGTACAGCCATTCAGATAGCACAAAAGCCTCAGCTTTCCTGTATTGCTCAAATCACCCCGCTTCTCACAGGCACACATACCTTTTCATTTCTGAAATCCATACATTTCATTTATCTGGTAAGCAATGACAGTGTTCAACTAATATCAATTACACATTTTAGAATTATGAGTGGGGGTCTTACAGATCCTTGGTTTCAGCTTCTAATTTTTTCAGTTGAGGAAAATAAGCCCAGAGCCATGCATCAATAGTTTAATTTCCCATAACTTTATATCACATTGAGGGCAGGTACCTAGATACTCTAAATACTATTTCATTAGCTGTCATTTTCTTCACCTCCCATGAATGGGAGGGCATTTCAGAAATATAAAACATGAATGGAAGAGGCACTTAATCTTTCAAAGTTATCATTGTTTGTTAATGTGATACATTTTAAACCCAAGACACAGCAAGGAGAATATTAATGTTAAATTAAACCTATGATTAATATTCACAGTGGAATCCCACTGAGAGAGAAACAGGACACTACTTGTAATTATCCTGGGACAACAAATGTAAACTAGGTTAGTCTTGAGCAGGTGAGTGTGTGTGGTCCTCCTGTTGGTGTGAAGTCCATTCTACACGAATGGGAATTTCAGGTAATACTACTTGGTATTCTTGTTGCCCTGTCTCTGAGGTAGACTGATCCTTATTTAGCTCATATCAGTTTTATTAGAGATGAAGATAACTAGAGGAAGACAGGATGTTCTGTAGCCGTGTGATATAGCCAATGCCATGCTAATTGTATAGGCCAAATCAGTTTTGTAAAAGTGTTGATCTCCTGGGTAGTGGACTATTATGGAATCCACAAGTCTTTTGGTTTCATTCCAGGAACTTCCTATTGGATGAACATCTCTGAATAAGGTCTATGTACGGCTTTCTTATCTTAGGTATGCTATCTGCGTATTTCTTTTATTGCCAGAATTTATAAGGATCTCACTTCATTATATCCAACTTGCATACAAGTTATAAATATGGGTGCAAAAACTCATGTATCAATGACTGCACTTTTCTGAAAAGTACAAACTTTCTTCTTTTTGTTAATTCTTTGAGGAGTCAGCCATAGTAGAGGAAGCTAGAGAAAGAGAAGAAGGTAAAACTTCAAACTATTTCATTTTCAGTGAAATTCTTGGTCTCTCCAGTGTGCTGGACAGCTCATGACACATGGAATCAAACTTGCTGAACTTGGTCTTAATTTGCTAGTTTGGTTACATAATCTCAAGCAAGTCATTTACTCTTTTTGATACATTGTTTTATTTATAAAAAAGTATAAATATTTGTTGGGCTTGTCTCAGAATAGTTATGATAATCAAATAAGGTAATGCTTTGGACATGGCAGACTGCTATATATAGGACTGAGAGTTTTGCTGGATTAATTGTTACCACCTGACTTACACTGACTGTGTACATGGAAATGAGCAACAGATAAGGGAAATTCCCTGTTCAAGAATTCCAAAAAAGGAGTGAAAGAGCATCTCTGACATAAATGCTTATCTGTTACTACGCTGGACTGATAATAGGGGTGAAGCCAAGTGCATAGTGTCCAGTTCAATTTCATGTCTCCATTTCTCAGCTTTCTTCAGGAATCAACCAGCTTGTCCCTAAGGTGGCTTCATTTATAATTTTATGTGAATTATGTACTGTAGAAACTACAGAGCCTTTACTTTTCATTGAGTTTATCACTACATCGTCACACATGTCTACCAAGTTCAGACCTACTGATGTGTCAGCAAAAGAACTGTCAAAATGTTCACATTACATTTTGACCATGTATGTAATTTTAATTTTCTTTTTTTTTTTTTTTTTGAGACAGTGTCTCACTTTGTAGTTCAGGCTGGTCTTGAACTCGGCCTTGAACTCAGCAATCCTCCTGCCTCTGCCTCCTGAGTGCTGGGATTACAGGCATGATCCAACCACATTCAGCACTATGGTATATGGTATTGATTTCTGGTGAAGTGAGTCACCACACCCAGTATCAAAGCTGGGCCCTCACGCTTGCAAGGCAGGCTGCAAGGCAGGTGGTGGAACCACTGAGCTAACTCCCTGGCCCTAATTTTAATTTTCTTTGTCCTCAAACTTCCATGGGGTCTATTTAGAAAAGAGTTGGAGTGACACCATTAATAGTCGTACCCCATCTGTTTTCAAAACCTTAGTTGATGAGGGAGTGGATGGTATAACATTTCCAGGCAGAAAAGCTGTGCTTTCTTCTGAGAGTTTATAAACAGAAAGCATGATCAAGAGTAGGCTGCTCACAAGTGTCAGAAGTTCAGGACATTAGGTGTGTCCTTGGATGTCTAGGGAAGCTGGGAGCAACTTCTCCCATAGGTCCTCTTACCCATCCCTGGAAAACTGAGTTCATGTCTTTGTGTATTGGACTTCATCTTTCCCTCATTCAAGCCTATAGAGCTAAATAGTCTGCTTCTGAAAGGACGGACATGAAAATTTTGCAGAGAATGTATACTTTAGTGTTGAAAATATTTTGATTATATATTTTGTTGAATTTTACAATTTTTAGTTTGTTTCCTTATTTTCACATGTGACCTGATTTGTTCCTCATATAAATGGCTGAGACATAAGAAGTATGGTCATGGGCCATAGCTCAGTAGTTCCGGCGCCTGTCTTGCAAGCTTAAGGACCTGGGTTGATCCCCAGTTAAACAGATACAATACTGGGCATGGAGACTCATGCCCAGCAGCAATCACTACCACATATCACAGTGCTGGGTGTGGTGGCTCACGCCTGTAGTCCCAGCACTTGGGAGGCAGAGGCAGGAGGATTGCTGTGATGTGAGTTTGAGGCTGAGCTCGGGGCCAGCCTGAATTACTAAGCGAGACCCTGTCTCAAAAAAAAAAAAAAAAAAAAAAAAAAAGTACGGTCACTTGCCAAGGTCAAATAGTATCTGAAGACAAATGCACCAGAACCTGGGTACCTAGTGGTCATGCTACTAGACTCTAGTTCTCTTTCAGATCTCATATGCATGGGTAACTCTAGATAATAATCATTTGGAAGTAACTGGGATGAACCAAACTGTAGCCATCATCTCAGTCTCAGGAATGGCAGATAGTTTGCTGTTTGCTTCTTGTGTGCTTTAGAAGATGTTGCCAAAGAGCTGCATACATTTCAAAAATACAGATATGCAGGTAGCAGGCTTCTAATCAGCAAGAATGATATGCCAGAGGAAACCTCCTGCTGTCCTTTCTGTGTGCCTCAGGGGAAGCTCCAAGCACCTTGGGCAGGAGAGTTCTTCGTTTTGCAAGTCTGTTGGCTCACAGCAGTGAGCTCACCATCCTTATCTCCTTATCACCACACGCCCATGTTCTAGTGCTCTTTACCAACCACTGTGCTTTTCCTCAAAAACTTTTGCCTGGCTTGGAAAGCAGTTTCTTTTTCAGACCATGGGAATGTGATAGCCTATCATGTGTCTTTCTGTTGGGGTAAAACTGTAGCCTATGAATTAAGGGCAGTTTTGAATAACAATTAGGAATACTTTTTAAAGGGAGTACTACTTTGCCATTAAAAGTGATAAGATTGAGTCATTCATACTCACATGGACATACCTTGAGGATATCCTCATAAGTGAAATAAATAGGTCACAGATGTGTAAATATCAAATCTTTTCTGTAGTTTGAGGAAATGAAGTTGTAGTATGCATAGTTGATATTGTGAAATAGGAAATATTTAAAAGGAAAGAGGGAGCAGGGGTAAATAATGAGGGGGAAAAGAATGTGACAGAAATAAAGAAAAAAAGGAAATAAAGTTTATGTGTATGGGAGTGGGGGGGAGGGGAAAATGAGAATCAAGTCATGTCATATTCAGTACAAAATCTCAATGGTGAATGCGATGATGATGTGTACTCATAATGTACCAATAAATATTTGAATTAAAAAAAACTTTAAAAAAAAGAACAAAGTATAGTAACAAAAAGTGAAAGAAACTCTTGCGAAAAAAATGAACACGAAGAGGGGGAAATTGAAAAAGAAAATAATTACAGGAAAGAATAAGGATCAACACAAAGGGAAGGGTGAGGTTTAGCTGACTGATGGCTTAGCCTGGCTGGCACCCTGGCACCTGAGGGAAGGTAAGTGGCACACATAGTGCACCTGTACCTGCTCGTGTCAGGTCCACGGGAACAGAGAAAACGTAGTGAACAAAATCAATATCATGATTTCATATAAATGGCTGAGACATAAGAAGTATGGTCATGGGCCATAGCTCAGTAAACACAAAGGAAAAAATACTGATTTTGACACCTACTTTTTCTTCTAAGTCCTTTATCTGTCTTTTCTGGATATCTGTTTTATCTTCCAAATCACGGATTCTCTGAAGAAGGAAAAGGAAAATACAAATATGTTAGTAGTATAGAAAAGTTGCTCACCAAACAAAAACACATAAAGTTTTATAAAAACTAGTAGCACCAGCAAGAAGTATGATGTAATACATGTTTCTATATTCAGAAGGTTGCATATGTCAAAATTACCCCAATTTATGGTGGAAAATTACTACCACTAATTATAATTTATTATTATTATTATTATTATTATTATTATTATTATTATTATAGGTTTTTGAGACAGGGTCTCACTTTTCAGTTCAGGCTGGCCCTGAGCTCAGCCTCAAACTCACATCACAGCAATCCTCCTGCCTCTGCCTCCCGAGTGTTGGGATGACAGGCGTCAGCCACCACGCCTGGCACTGTGGTGTGTGGTACTGATTGGTGCTGGGCATGAATCTCCATGCCCAGTATTGTATGTGGTAACTGGGGAATCGAACCTGGGTCCTTGCGCTTGCAAGACAGGCAACAGAAGCACTGAGCTAAATCCCCGGTCCACTAATTATAATTTCAAGCATTTAAAACCACAGATCAAGGATCTATAAGAATGTGTCCTTTTCCCAGGAGAGAGGGGCAGCTGCCACCCCAGAAGCATCCAGGTTGGCGGAAGGTGAGCAGTACTGAGTGCAGGGATGCCTCATTAGTGTGAGAGCAAAGGTTCCAGAATTAGTGAGCAACACACATGCTTTGTTCTTTGCCCTTTGGGTTGAATGTTTTGTGATTTGCTAATGCAATGAAATCACCAATGCTGACATTTACGAACATACATCATATATTTTTTTCTAAGCTTTTTTTTCAACTTCATTTCAACAAGTTTCAGGGTGGAGTTTTCTCACAAACATGATTTATCAATTCTCATAAAGCAGAGGGAGTTTTAAAAAGTTCTCAGAAGAGAATTGAAAAACTGGTGGTGGGGGAGATTATAGTAAAAATAGCACAGGTAATGGTAAACATAAAAATCCTATAGGATGTTTTGCACTTACCTGTGAACAAGGTTAACCATATCTCAATAATTTAAATAGTTCTGACTATATAGTAACATTGAATATACAATCATTTTTCAGGTAAAAAAAAACTCTATAATTACAGTTAGCAACCTAAAGGCATTTTGTGTTCACCTACATGGTCATACAGTACCAGTTTATTATTTACTCATTCCTGTTGGGAAAAACTAGGAAACAGAACTAAAGTCTGAGAACAAAACTGGAAGGCAGAAGGAGTGATAATACAGAGAGTTTTTTTATGGTGTACTGTGTAGAGATAAAAGAGAAGCTGGAACAGAGCTTGGAAATTAGATTTTCTTCTTTCTGAATCAGTAATTCTCAGTGAGGGGAGTAAGTTCTCCAACTGTGGCAATATCTTCATGTTTTTAAATAGTAATTTAAATAATTCAGTGATTGTAAGTGTATTCACAATTTTGTTCATCCGTCACTGTCAGCTAATGATCTGAACTTCTTTATTATTAAACATGAATGTGTGTGCATTAGGTAGAGGCCAAGAATGCTATTAAATATCCTGCAATTCACAGACAGCACCATTCCTGCTCTTAAATTATAAAAAACTCTCCGGTCTAAAGTGTTGCTCAGTAGTGCGACAAGGTGAAGGGCTGCAGATTTTGCAGGAGTGGCTGGTGTCCTGTGGTCAGAGTAAGATGACAGGACAACGAGTGCTGGGTGGGTGGATGTGACAGGAATGTTCATGGTGTGCACATGTGTGAGGTATATGCTGCTGTTTTCTGTGGCACTGTCTGTGCTCCAAAGGAAAAGGATAAACGTGCCAGACACTTCTACTTTGAGTGTGCAACCAATCTTTGGCCTCAGTTGTGGATGTTGAGGTCAGAATCACTGAGCGAAACATGAATATGTACGATTAATGAAGTTATTTATTTGGCCATCAAAGCAGTACTTGTTGGACACCTCTTACTGCATTCAAGACTGTGCTGGATGTAATCGACAAAATTAGAAACACAGACGATAACAAAATTAAGTACAAAAGGTAAACAGCGGCAAAAGCCACGTGTAATTTTATCACCAATCTCCAATTCCTAATATAATATTTGGCATGGAAAGCTGCTCACAGATATTTGCTCAATGAATTAACTATGCGACATTATATCATGTGGGCATGATTTCTTTTTACTCCCGTGCTCTTCCTGTACAATCCAACAGGAAACTTCATCCAACTCAAAACAGATCTTTATTCTACCTTCTTCTTGTTGTCTCTCCTGCTATCAAGTACAAGTCACTGTCATCCTGTCTGGTGAGAGAGTTTGCTACCTGCTCTTCATATTTCTTATCTTCTCCATCCTACATCCATCTACAGCAGCCCATGAAAACTCTTCAAATGTGAAAATTACCAGAGCAGTTTCCTAAGTTTAGTGTTCTGGGAAAGGGAGAGAAAAAAGGAAGCTGAGTTGTGTTCAGAATAAGACCAAAGTCTCATAAGGATCTACATGATACGGTCTTTCCTTATCTCTCGAACTTTATTTCAGTCGACCTTCCTCTGACTTGTGCTCCTGTCACACTGGCCTTTTTTCTGTTCCTTGAATGCTATAAATTTATATTCACCCCAGAAACTCATCCTTTTTCTATCATTTGGTACATTTTCTCACGTCTTTGTGTAGCATTTCCTTAAGTTTTAGATATCTTTGGAGAGGCCTCCTGGAGTAGCTCTCTAGAGTGGTTAGGTGTGCTCCCAAGTTCCCATGCATACTGTGTGATCTTCATAGCACTTCTTGCCACTCATAGATGCTGCCTTGTTATTGTTCACTGTACTGCAGCTTTGTTCCTCTCCAACTGCAGGGTGGGTAAGAGCAGAGACTTTGCTGTCTTTTTTCCCTGTCGCATTCCCAGCACCTGGCACCCAGCAGGCCCTCAGTATATAGTTTTTTTTTTTTTTTTTTTTTTTTTTTAGGTTTTTGAAGACAGGGTCTCGCTTTTGTGGTTCAGGCTGGCCCTGAGCTCAGCCTCAAACTCACATCACAATCCTCCTGCCTCTGCCTCCCGAGTGCTGGGATTACAGGCGTGAGCCACCACGCCCGGCACTGTGGTATGTGGTACTGGTTGCGGGTCTCCACACCCAGTATTGTTATGTGGTTACTGGGGAATCAAACCCGGGTCCTTGCGCTTGCGAGACAGGCGCTGGAACCACTGAGCTAACTCCCCGGCCCCCTCAGTATATAGTTTTAAGTAAATAAATCTATAACAAAGTATGAAATGTATCTTACCCTTAGCAATGTGTGGGACATTTTGTTAGGCAGGGAGAGGATGTTGAAAAAGGTGGATAATTAATGGGCTGGAAAATTGAAAATATTAGAATTAATGCAATGATGGCTAAAAGGCATTGTAAGGATAAGCGGTCATGCAAATAAAGGTATGGAGATGAAAAATCATGGTTCAGAGGGGACCAGGAAGTTTCCATGAATGGAGAGAAAAGCATGCACTCAAAACTGTCTCAAGCTGAGTTTTTGGGAGGGAGGTAACCAGTTCATGAAGGACCTGAAGAGATCTGTATAGGATTACCACTCAAGTGGACATTGGTGCCAATGGCATTTTGAGCAAGAATGTAGTACTAGCAAATATTTGCTGCGTGATGTACTCTGTGGATGTGAGAGAGAAGTGAAGGAAGTCTTCCTCCATGACACTTGCACGAGCTTTATAAAATGACATTTATCAAAGTATATCAATGATTTTTCTTCATGTTATTCTCCTATGTTTTGCAAAGGTTGGGCCGATGTAGAATTCTTTGTGTCTAGTACTAGGAAGTACATTTAAATAACTAAATGCAAACATGACAGAACTGGATTAACTCAGAAGGCATCTGGCAACAATTGGAAGTTGTTGCAAAAATGAAAGGTCATACACATTCCTGTGGCGACAGATGCGAACAAAACTGACCAGCTTCCCAGGTACTTTGGGGGAAATGCCCTTTATAAGTGGTATTACCCTAATTCATGGGAGTAGTGGAGAAGACTCCAGTGTTTTTAGCCCGAGTAATTTTGGATAAGGTCATTCTACCAACCAAAATAGTTAGGTTGAGGGAGAGGAGAAAAGCAAGAACAACAATGAATATGTGAATTTACTCTGAAACATTCAAGCAAAAGTGTCTAATAAATGGTTAGTGAGGTTGTAAAGATGTTAGACTCCACTGCATAATTGTATATGGTCAATATCTTCTAAAGTGATTATCTGAAATTAAGCCAGTGTTTAAAAGAGAAGAAGCATAAGAAAATAATTGAGTAAGGCATATTTCTAATGCATATTTCTTTCAGAGTTGAAAAATGTCAGTGGAACTCTCTGAGGGTAGGAAATAACAAGTAACTGTCAGCTCAGGCTGGATCACTTACACAAATGCAATTATTTTGGGCGTGAAATACATCAGTTACTAGTTAAAGAGACTCTTGAGATGACAAGGATTTTATCACAACCAAGTTTAAATGTTCACTCCTCCATGTTAATATTAAACACTTCCAATTAAAAATTAATTAAATGATATTAGAACAAATTAAATTTGTACAGAAGATACTTTTATCCCTTGATCATCAGAAAGAATGTGTGAAGTAATGAAATGAAATAACAGTCTATTACTATAGCCTTTAGAAACTTAGGAATGTATCAAAATTCAAACCTTCATGATTGGACTCTGAATATATTTTGACAGAAACATGGCTGTGTTTATCACTTTGGGGACAAATGACTTCAGAGTTTCCAGCTAACTGGGGTAAATTGTGAACACTTTAAAGACAGGCAAAGTTCCTGGCTGCATCTGATGTGCCAATTCTCATGAATTGTTCTTACTGATGTCACAAAATAACTTCAATTCCTTTTCTACTCACTTTGATGACCACTTGACTCTTCCTTCATGTATTTTCCTAACTGGATCTGTATCAGTTGCTTGTTAAAGCTTTAAACACTGAATACTGTAGCCTGGCACTTTCAGGTCTAGAATTTTTAGTGAATCTGATTTTTTTTTTTTTTTTGAGACAGGATCTCTCTTTGTAGTTCAGGCTGGTCCTAAACTCAGCCTTGAACTCAACAGTCCTCCTGCCTCTGCCTCCTGAGTCCTGGGACTACAGGTGTAAGCCAACACATCCACTCTTGCGGTACTGATTGCTGGTAGGTGTGAGTCTCCACGCCCAGCATTGTTGTATGTGGTTACTGAGGATTGAACCCAGGCCTTTGTATTTGCAAGACGGGCACCTGAACCACTGAGCTAAATCCCCAGCCCTGAATCTGATTTTTTTTTTTTTTTTTAGGTTTTTTGAGACAGGGTCTTGCTTTGTGGTTCAGGCTGGCCCTGAGCTCAGCCTCAAACTCACATCACAGCAATCCTCCTGCCTCTGCCTCCTGAGTGCTAGGATTACAGGCATGAGCCACCACGCCTGGCACTGTGGTATGTGGTACTGGTTGCTGCTGGACGTGAGTCTCCACGCCCAGTATGGTATGTGGTTACCGGGGATTAAACCTAGGTCCTTGCACTTGCAAGACAGGCGCCAGAACCACTGAGATAACTCCCTGGTCCCTGAATCTGATTTTTTAACAATGGTTTTATCCCTCACCCATCAAACTGTAACATGAGTGAAGAATTGAAATTAAAAAGTTTGTTGGAAATTAGTACTGCACACCTGTTTTGAATCTTGCTAGTTTAGACAAATCATGGACACCATGGATGACTTAATCCATATAAGACAGTGCTGTGCAATGGACAGACCTTTCAGTCTTGGGGTCAGGCAGAGCTGGGTTTAATCCTGGCTCTGCTGCTTGCTATCTGCTTAGGCAGATAACCTAAGACCTTGTGTCCAAAGCTGGGATGTAAGAATACTTACCTCCTGGCACCATTATGAAGATTGAATGAAATGATAGTTTAGTTTAGTGTAGTTTAGTTTAGTTTCTAATGAAATATAGTTTAGTTTAGTTTCTGGTATACAGCAAATGTCAGTTAGTATATTGCAGCTTTCAGACTTTGTTGCTGCTGTTGTTTGCTCTGGGAACAGAAAGAGAGGTCCTTATTCTCTTTCACTCTGTTTAGACTATTTGAATGAGTAATAAGGAGTCACTATCTTGCCCTGGAGAAAGAATGACCTGCTTCCCTGCATGAGGTGTAATCAGGCTCCATGAGACTCAAAGTGTATTTCACAGTAAAGCAGTTCTCAAAATGACAGCACTGTATAATGTTTCTGAAATGTTGTTTATGAAATCAATTTTCTCAATATTGAATTATGAAACTGTCATTCTGTATTGAGTGACAATGGAAAGCAAAAGTCATTTTTTTTTTTTTAGGTTTTTTTTTTTTTTTTTAGGTTTTTTGAGACAGGGTCTCGCTTTGTAGTTCAGGCTGGCCCTGAGCTCAGCCTCAAACTTACATCAGCAATCCTCCTGCCTCAGCCTCCCGAGTGCTGGGATTACATGCATGAGCCACCACGCCTGGCACTGTGGTATGTAGTACTGGTTGCTGCTGGGCATGAGTCTCCACACCCAGTATAGTTATGTGGTTACCGGGGATCAAACCTGGGTCCTTGTGCTTGCAAGACAGGCGCCTGAACCATTGAGCTAAATCCCCGGCCCCAAAAGTCATTCTTTTAAACTTCGAAAATCTCTGAATTTTTCCCTACTAATAATATTCAACAGCATGTAATTAGTACTTGGTCTCTCTTGCTCGCCACTAACCTACACAAATGAAGGGCTTGGTCCTCACCTGGTGGGCTTGCTGCAAGAGCTCCATTCTCTCCTGGAGAATCTGACAGTCATACTCTCTGCTCTTCCTCAGCATTTGCCGACGTAACTTTTCTACTGCCGTCCTCAGCTCCTCTTGCTGTTTTTCACTCAATAATTCACCAAACTTGATAACAGTTTCTTGCTGTAGAGCATTGTACAAAGTAGCTTCTAGTTCCTGGATTCTCTGGCAAATAGAATGAGAAGAGTCTAACTTTGGAAATGAGCATTTATGAGGCATGTTGGTGTGGGTGTACATGCTCATTGATGCAGTGCTATAATTTCTCTCATCCTAGCCACAGAGGTATTCCAAAGCTCCTCCAGCCCAACTCCCCTTCTGAACATTCCATTTCTGATAGTCCACAAAGGTCATCCAGGTAACACCTAGAACAACTCTCACAAGGGAAATTTATTTTTTTCTTGAAATCTTGTCTGTTTTATATACTTTCCATTTACAGAAAGCTTTGTTATAACTATATCTCCTTCTATTCTTACAGTAACTGAGAAGTTTTTTTTCTCTTTCCCTTGACAGTTCTTCAATATTTGAGAAAAAAATTCTAACACAGTGACCCAACTTTTAGAAAGTCTTTTAATACACTGAGATTTATGATTTTGCTAGCACTAACCTTTCTCTGAGTTCTCTCTTTCATAGCTGAAGGGTTTACTGTCTCATATCTCAGGATTTTTTTTTTAAATCCCCTTCACATATTGTTGCCAAAATCTATAGTCTTATTCCCTACAACTTTCACAACAGTGACTGAATATGTCCTTATATGGGAGGCTTTCCTACGTCTTGTCCTTGATTAAGCAAATCTCAACTTTTTAATGTTAAATATGGTCTTCTGAGTGAGGACTCAGTCATTTTGGAAGCTACATAAATACCCAGCATAATTTTATTAGATAGCAGAGACAAGTGTGAATGGGTAGGAAGTGAGGGAAAGTCACTTGTTTCTTTATTCTCTTATTAAGACCAGCTCTCATTGTCGTTTTTCTTCATCAAACAATGGAAGCATCCTGTATTCATTCTGGAGGGGGAAGACTGATGCATCTTTGTTACAAGCACAGGATGTCTCCTTTTCTGAAAAGTGACTCAAACTGCTTCCAGGAAAGCATTATAAAAATCTCTGCTCCCAACTTCTTGATGTATCTCTCTACTTTGTTCTTTTTCTGTTGATTCATGACTCCATTGATGAGGGCAAGGCACAAGGAGAGAAGAAATATGAGCTATAATCCAATGTAAAGACTCTTGCAGTATGAATTCGGTAGGGGAAGGGAGCAAACGTAATGCTCCATCAGCATAATATTCCTTGGGAGAGAAGGAGGCAGAGTCCATTTACCAGCACAGCTTGGCTCACTTGGCTGGACTGGGCAGTTGAGGCTGCAGTATCGGGCTCTCTACATAATACCTATTTACCAACTTGGGCAAAATTCATACTCTGTAAGCCCTGCTTTCTTCATGTATAATAAAGGAGTAACAGTGCTACCTACACCTAATACTGTTGTTATGACAAATAAGTTAGTTAAAAATATGCACAATGAATGTCAAATACATCATTATTTTATCGCAGGTTAGACTTCCAAATGACTTGATCAGATTTAATAAAATTTTTCTTTAATCTACATTGTCATCTAATATGTACTTAATCTAAATCTTATTTAGCAACACATTTATTTTTTAAAAAGCAAAGTGTAATTGCCAATAGTATTAGCAAATTAAAAAGAAAACCAAAAATGTTCTTTTTCTAAACAAGAACATGACTGCAAACCAATAAATAAGCTACATGCGTGTCGTGATCTCTTTAAATATATGTCATAGCAAATTAAATAAGATGCTTCATTCCATACTGTGTAAACACAAGCATTCTGGTTTCTGTTGCTTGTTGTACCTACCATATATGCTTGGTCAAGAGCTTGTTTTCGATAGTCTAGCTCTTCTTCTAGATATCCTTTTATTTTGCAGAATTGTTCCTATAATAAAGGGGCATATTGATAGAGTCAGCTTAGTTAACTGGAAAGTGATACATACAGTGTACTGATTATTGTTTTCGTTAATTCCCACATAAAACAAATTACTAGTATATGTAGAGTCATAGATTTTTTTCTGTCAGGGAAATAATTCACTTTCACAGTCTAAAAGGGAATCTGAAAATCAATAGAAAGAAGCATAAAAATGTAATAAAAGTACACATGGAATGCTGTAAACGATTTTAGGCCAATCTGACAGGACATGATTAATTACAGATTTTGACAAGATAAGTATTAAATAATAGGTCTGTCTGTGTAGATACAATCTACTCTTTGTATCTCCCGGTCTTCTTTCATAGAATTTAACCAACTATGAGTAATAATATTTGCTTTTGTTGTTGTTGTTGTTTTTTGTTTTGTTTTGTTTTGAGACAGGGTCTCGCTTTGTAGTTCAGGCTGGCCCTGAGCTCAGCCTCAAACTCATCACAGTAATCCTCCTGCCTCTGCCTCCCGAGTGCTGGGATTACAGGCGTGAGCCACCACGCCCGGCACTGTGGTATGTGGTACTGGTTGCTGCTGGGCGTGAGTCTCCACACCCAGTAGAGGTATGTGGTTACCAGGGATCGAACCCAGGTCCTTGCGCTTGCAAGACAGGTGCCGGAACCACTGAGCTAAATCCCCGGCCCTTTTTTTTTTTTTTGAGACAGCATCTTGCTACATAGTTCAGGGTTGGCCTCCAACTCCTCTCACAGCCTCCCAAGTGCTGGAGTTGCTGGCATGCACCACCACGCCTAACCCAAGCAACAAGATTTGAAAAAAAGTTTTACCTGCACTGAACATGTACACACATTTTGTTTTCATTATTTCCATTAAAATAAGGTACAAAACTATTTACTAGAGATGTTATAAAGTATGCAAGAAGATGCATATCAGTTATATGCAAACACCATGCCAGTTTTGAACATCTGTGATTTTAGCTGTTGCAGGAGTTCTGGGACAGATCTGTCTGCTGTGATAGTACGTTTTCATAAGTATGGTTTGAAATATGATGTAGCACCATTATGTAAAAAGCACATTTAACTTACTTGTGTCCATCTGTGTATGGTTATCAAACACAGAGAAAAATATGAGTTTGAAGAGTAGGTGGTAATTCTGCCCCATTATCCTTGGTGAGTGGTTGTCTGCCTTGCCCACAGCTGGTGTAAGTTCAGAGGCATACAGTTCGTGTTTCCTGTCTTCTTTTCAGTTCCTGTGTGCTTCTCATATCATAGGCCTCTTGCCATAAAACTGTATCTTCATGTATAACACAGTTTCAAGTGTGAGTCGATTGTTTCTTTGGGTGTTAACCCAAGGAACCAGAACCGTTTCTAACTCGAGGGAAAGGTCAACAGGGCTGACTTTTATAAGAATATACAGTAGTCTTGCTGTTGATTTTCCCCGACTCCCTTGTGTTCCCAGTCACCACTGACTAGAACAGTACCTGGTATAAGCAATTTACTTTGTTAACATTCTTGTATTTAAAGATATCTCAAGGGTAAATCAGAATACAATTTTTTTGTTGTGTTTTTTACTATGGAGCCTAACCTCTTGGTAACATGTGAACTCTGCACAAAGTACAAACAAATGATTTATAAGTTGTGACATGCCATAAAAGTACAAATTGCAGTTCTTGTTACAATGCTCTCTAACCTGATAGAAATAAAATGTTTTTTTTAAAAATAGCAGTGATAATATTTACAAAGTTTTGTTATAAAATTCTATTCATTTCTGTGAGCTAATAATAATTCCTACACTTGGAAATTTAATTTTTTAGGGCGTGTTAAAACATCTTTAACATAAAATTTGTTACTTTATCAATTTTTATGGGAATAACAAGTCAGCGATGTGAAACATACTCTTATTATTATGTAGCCAACATCAAGAAATATTTCATCTTAGCAAACTAAAACTATTTCCATCAAACAACTCTATTTTATTCTTTTCTAATGTCCTTAATAAGCAAACTCTACTTTGTTTCTATGAGTTTGACTACTTTAGGACTTCACATGAGTATAACTGCACGGTGTTTATCTTTTTAGGACTAATTCATTTCACTTATACAATGTTATCAAAGTTATAATTACACATTGTAGCATGTGTCAGAACAACTTTATTTTTAGTCTCTTCCATTTTTTTATGGTACTACACATTGAACCCAAGGCCTTTTCATTGAGCTATGTCCCAGACCCTTTTTTAGTTTTTATTTTGAGTCAGGGTCTCACTACCTCTAGTTGCTAATTTGCCTGGGCCAGGCTTACACTTGTGATCCTCCTGCATGAGCCTCCCTGGAATTATAGGTGTGCCCCCCATGCCTAGCTTTCTTTCCTTTTGTAGACTGAATTATATTAGAAAACATGCCATATTTTGTTTATTCATTCCCCTAGCAATGGACATTTTGATTACTGCAAACTTTTGACTATTATAAATAATGCCACTATAAATATGTGTACAAATATCTCTTCTAGCTTTTAAATCTTTTGGATTGATAAGACATGATAAAAATATACAGTGAATATGTAAATTCATTTATTACAATAAAAGACACATTAACCTTGAATCCCTTAAAACATTCCCCTTGTTTTGAATGAACTTATTGCATCGTTCTTCTAACTTTCTGAAACATTTCTGAGAAGTCTCTGCTTACAGCCATCTTAATAGATGTGGACAGGGGTAGCAACTTTTAAAATCATACCTACCTTCTCTACTTCTGTTATTTTTATTTTATACTATATGTACTAGGAAAGTTATTTAGTCTAAGAAGAAACCTATGTCATTCACTTTTCTTTAGCTGTAATTTTTGAAATGTGACCAAATATAGCGTGTTTTTTTTAGAGTTTACAACTTGAAATTGTGGGATACGTTTCAAATTTTAAATTGTGCATCTTAACACAATTTGAAAATATGATACCTCTCTGTATAAAAACTAAGAGAAAGATTATGAACTCTCATCAATTCCAGGTAAAACTAGCAAAGGCAACTTGCGTTTTCCATTTGCTGTGCTGATGCTCTTTAATTGTTCTACAACCTGGTCTTGAACTCACCATGTCACTTTCTAGTTCCATCATCTTCTGGTGTAGGGCAGCCTCTGCTCCTTCGATCTGCTGGATCCACTGGGGGACAAGAAGACAGAAGCATCTGATAGGCGTGTTTGATTCAATATAGACTCCATGGGCTATTCACCTGATGCTCACTGTCCTCCTCTTACTTCTCAGAAGGCAGGCTGACAGCTTATGTGAAAACCTAATGCACTGTTATCTCCTAGTTCAGATCTAAGGCTATAGACTCCCATGCATCATTCGCTCAGCAAATACATGCCTTGACACACATCAGCCCCTTTGCTAGGATTTGGGCTGTGACAGTGAAAAAGACCAACAAAGTCTTTGCTCCTATTAGAGAACACATTGGAGACTTTCTTAGCAATGACAGCTTTATTGAAGTCTGAAGAAAAAGAAATATTTGGAAGAGATAAGGAGGAAGTTCGAGCAGAAGGGGCTCCATTACTGTCAACAGCATCAGTCTGGAAAGAATATAAGGAACCAAAGTAATTTTTCAGCCTATGAAACTGATTATAGCACAGAACCCACACACTTAATTATTCCATTGCTCACCAAGAGTACTGCATCCCAAGTACTGCAGGAGATGAATATACATGGTGCTTTGCTTTTGTGTCTCCCTTTGTGTCACCAGAGCAGTGTTTTGTAGAACGCACAAATTCACTCACTCATTTCTTCAATAAACACTTTCTGATGACTTATTTTATGTGATTTTCTGATTGAAAGTTAGGAGAAGAAAGGAAGAAAGAATAGATGCCATATTTGTGCTCATGGGGCTTAAAGTTTAGTGGGAGCGGAGGTGAGGTGGAATGAAAGTCAGTGGCTAGTTGCAGTATAATTGGTAAAATCCAGCAAGCAGAAGCACAGGTCACGGTGGGAACAGAAAGCTAATAACTTAATTGGGCTTGGGTGAGAAGGAGCTTCTGATATTTATGATTTAGTTAGGCAAAGAAAGAGAAAATGGGAACATCCTCTAGGTAAAGAGAAAGGGTAAATGATCCCGAGTGAAGACAGAGATAGAGATGGAGGAATAGAGACAGAGATAAACACAGAGACAGAGGGTTCAGGGAGAGAAAAGGACAGGGAGAAGAGAGAGGCAGAGCTGAAGAAATAAGTGAGAGCCAGATCCCAGGGGCCCCTCCTGTTGGGTTCTGGATTTGAGACCTTCAGTTCGGATCCGTGTGATGCTATGGATGTTCTGGGGCCAGGGTTTAGACCCAAGGGAGCAGACTACACCGGTGCTGCGTTTCCCCCTGTCCATCCCTGTGTCTGGCTTTTGGAATGAAGCCACGGAAAGCCATCAAATTACAAAGTCAGTTGGGAACAATAGGTACCACACATCGGAGGAAAGTCTGGGTTAGAGCAATGCTCCAGTTTCCCAGTTTATCTACCATGAAGAGGTTGATTAAATAATGTACTCAGGAGGTTTCTCATTGCCTAAGGATAATATATTTTGTAAGAGACTGCAAAGTAAAAATTATTCCCTTGAAATCAGTAGAATTTTCTTTTTTGCATTTTCCTGTCTGGGTTGTATCACATTTTTCACACATTAGGCAATATTCAGGTGCATGCAAAGGAATGTTCTTCATGCCCTGTGCTGTCTTTTAAATATTAAGCCAGACCCAGAGAGGATCGGAAATTTTTGAATGACTTATTACCTTTTCTGCTAGGGACAGCACAGTGCTGGCCTGAATTATGGCCACTTGCTCTTCATTTCTTAAGTTCTGTAAAAAATAAACAAGAAAGGCAATAAGATAAACATACTTATGATATGTATAATATAGAAATGAACCACTGCCACTTACTATATACACATCCAGGGAACCTTACCAAATTCCTACTATTTAGGAATAATTCCCAATAAAGAGTGAATTCAAAAACATAGAAGAGGCATATTAAGTGTGAGTTTTAATCTCTCCCTAATCTAGTTTGATTTTTTTTGTCACTGTAAGCATACTCTATGAACAGTCATGCTGTAAAAAAGCTAGGAATAAAATAAAGAGCAGTCTCTTCATGGCAGTTTTGATGTGATTGCATTGATACTCTTCCCTCTGCTGATAATATTTCAAAGGAAAAAATGGTGGCTTCTTTAACCTATATGTGCCACTCATCTTACATCAAAATGAGTGATCCTCCCACTGAATTGTTATGCCTTGGCCCTGTCTGGAAGGACTTTTCAGAAAGAAAATGTCCATTTTTATAAAGCTGCCAATGGACCTAGTATTTAACAGCATTTGAAACTGCCTGCCTGATTAATTTTACACTGCATGCCTCTAATCAACAGTCAGCTGAAAATTAGCTTTAATCCCTGCAGATATGATTGGCCTTCAGACTGGAGACCTGCTCAGGAAAAGTACTTCACCAAGTCCCATCTCTGTTACTGCCTTCTAGAGATCTCCAAATTATTTTGTTTAACAAATCATAGATTTTCTCCAGGGAGCTATGTCTTTAAGTGAATGTAACATCTCACTTGCTATTATTTTATATAAGATATACTAGGAAGTATTTTTTACCTCTAATTAGGCAAATTTATATCTTTACTACACCTATCTTCATCATACTTACCCCATTGTCACCCAAGATATCTAGCTGCTTTATGAGATCAGGGATGTTCACATCCTGCAAAACCAAAGAAGGACATTCAAGCCAAAGACATACTGTAGCCTCTAGTTTCACCAACACCAGAATGCTGGATTAGAGGACACTGCAGGGGGAGTATTTGTGTGGAATATTTTTAATCATGGACAACTTGCTTTTAGTTTCTTAACAATTTGTGTGAACTTTGGAAAGCTTTCCTAACGTTTTAAGTTGCAAACAGAGATGATAATACCTATTTGACAGGTTATGAATCTGTACAGCATAAAGTAAGGACGTAGAAGATGAGCATTAACTTTTTATCTTTTAATTGTTTTTTTTTCCGATTGTAAAAGATTTCAGGCATAAAGAAAAGTGATACAAAGTACCATTCAGTGTCTTTCTAATTGGAGGAATACTACTCTACTTGAATTTTGTCTGTCATATAGGAAACTATTTTAGATATTCATTGCTTAAAGTGATTAGCATGGCTTTCTTCCTGTGGGAGGCAGCTTATTTTTATCATAGACCTGGAGTGTTTCCAGGAGCTGAACTTCATCAGAAACAATTCTCTTGAATATGTTATATTCACTGTATTAGGTTGTTTGTGATGTATCTAAGAACTTAAAATCTAAGAAAATATCAGTGTTTTTCACTTAATTGATACTGAATAAAAATTGCATTGATTTATAAATTTCCACCTAGCCCAGAAGACTAGAATTTTAGACATCACAAAAGTGGTTTTCGATGAGATAAGAAAGTATAATATTACCGTTTAATTTCTTGCCCACTTTCTAAACTTAATTAGTGCTACCTCCTCCTCTTAGTCATGTGAAAACAGCAGTAGAGCAGAGCCTTCCAAGGGAAAGGGAAACACGGGTCCACATTATAGCTTGGGAGCAGCCACTGAAGCAGGTGTGTCTGGCAGCTTAGAGTGGGTTTGGAAGGGGCCATGCATAAGGCAAAGGAGAGACCAGGCATAGTCAAGGCATCCCAGCTATACTCTGGAAGAAAGAGTCACATTCTGTTGGAGGACCGATGTATTTTCTGGGAAATGGTGACCTCAATCCAACCTTCATTTAAAAAATATTCCAGTAGCACTAGAGATAGAATTATGTCTTATCTAACCAGCAAAAAGTCATAAACTCTAACTCTTCTCAAAAGAGAAAAATCTTCCCTAAACATGTCAAAAGTGAAGTGATTTCAAAGGCCTTTTCTAGCCTTAAAATACCATAACAAATTCCACAATTGCAAAGTTACAACAGATTCTCAGCAACCTGGTAACCTCAGATGTACTTCTCGATGTGCTGATTTTATTTCATATTTCCTCTAGATAGTTAAGTCTAATAACTTAATACATATGTTGATTCTTACCATTTTTGTGGTACAGGATTCAGCTCAAGGCTTATGTATGAAATGCATCCCCACCCCTTTTTATTTTTTAAGCTTTTGCTATGTCATTCAGTTGCCCAGATTGGGTTCAAACTTTTGACCCTTCTGCCTCAGTCTCCCAGAGTGCTGGGATTATAGTGTGTGTCACCTGAATAGAACACTCATTATTCCTCTGTTCTAAATAGTTAGGCTTCCTGAGTTCTTTGCTATTACCATTCATGTATGTCATGCATTGATTTTATGCTCCACTGATTTTCCAACAAATGTAATTATTTTCATTTCCTATATGGTTTGTATCCAATGACATCCAGAGGCTGAAAGACAAAAAAAGTCATGGGCATCCTTCCCCTTGGAGTACACCGTTTATCTAATTTCTATAAACAGAAAAGATCCAGTGTCTGCCTACCTTGACACCTTCTTTCATACAGTAGATCTGTAGAGCACTCACACCATCTGAGAATGGGTGAATTTGTAGATTAAATGGAGGGGATCGCCTCTCTCTTTCCTTGAAATACAGTGAAGAATATATGAGAATTAAAAAAAACAAATATCTAGTTTTCTATGCTATTTCAGTAGTTTATCAATATGTCATTAAACTCAAAATATTGATGCTTAAATTTAATGAAAAGAACTGACTAATTAACTATACAGTATGAAAGAAAAATTATAGTGTCATCTCTTCTTGCAAGTGTTTTGGTCAGGGAGATGCAGAAAGTGTTGGTCCAGTTTAAACTATATGGACATTTAGAACTTTGGTGCATCCCAGAGTCTCACACAAGGCTTTGTGGTCTCAGACAGCCTTGACACGTTAAATCCACTCAGTCTTTGTAGTGAGAAAACTCACTCTTCTTCACTTCAGTAGACTAGCTGCTAATTTTTTACCCAATAAAATTTGAACTAATCTCTAGGAGAAACCACTGATAAGATGATAGAAAAAGTGAATGGAAATATTTCACACATTAATATATGTTCAATTAGATTTTAAGCCAGATTCTGCATAATACAATTGAAATCTGACTTGATTTATATGTTTTATTTAACAAACAAAACCCCAAAATAAACCTTGAAATTTGGCCTTATTAATCAAATTACTTCCTTAAATAAGTTATATTCCTTCTTACCCTTCTTTTGCATACATGCATTTTGGGGCAAACAGTTTGCTTACAAACTCCAGTTTCATGATAAAATATTTTCATATGACTAATTTTTTTTTTTTTTTTGAGACAGGGTCTCGCTTTGTAGTTCAGGCTGGCCCTGAGCTCATCCGCCAACTCACATCACAGTAATCCTTCTACCTCTGCCTCCCGAGTGCTGGGATTACAGGCGTGTGCCACCACGCCTGGCACTGTGGTGTGTGGTACTGGTTGCTGCTGGGCATGAATCTCCACACCCCGTATTGTCTGTGGTTAACTGGGGAATCGAACCTGGGTCCTTGCGCTTGCAAGACAGGCACTGGAACCACTGAGCTAAATCCTGGGCCCCAACTAATCTTGAAATGTAATCCTTGAAGCAATATTTGAGTGAGTCAAAATTCAATGAGAGATGGACATTATTTATAATTAATGAACTAATGATAACATTTGGATATATTCATTCACGTCTTTAAATATCAATCATCGGACTCATCTAGAAGGGTGCAGCATGTGACAAGCACAGTCTGAACAGACAGTCCTAAGTTGCTTCAAGGCCTTCCACTCACCAGTCAGGTGACTGCAAGGTATTTACTCTCCCTCAGCCGCCTCAGCAAGAAAATCTTGCAGGAGACCACAGAAGAGTGCAAGTCTGAAATGCCAACTCCATCCCTCAGCCCCTGATGTCCTCTGTGCATGTTCTGAATGATTACTTTTACTATGGTCATCATTTCCTTACTTCTAGCTCTAGGTTTCGAAACTCCAGCAGCTCATTCTGGTCTCGGGCATCTTGCAGTTCCTGTTGTAGCCGGTGATTTTCTGCCTCCTGTTTTTCTATCTAATAAAGTAAATCCTAAAGTTAGGTGAGCATTGCAAAAAGCACTACAACTTTGCAAAGCAAGCATGGATAATGCTCATTTGCTCAGTGAATAAACCATGAGAGAATTTCTAAGCAGAGGTGAATAAAGTCTCTGGCTTTCTTTCTATTGAATTTTTTTTTTTTGAGTCAAGATAGAAAATGCAGGATATATGGCTACTTCCAGATAAAGTCAAGGCCTCCTATGAAGAGTGAATTTGAGATACTCACACACTTTCCTGGTGGGACAGACATGGTTTACTAGAGCCTGACTGAATGGTACACATGAAAGAGATCAACAAGTCTCATGGCTGAAGTTACCATTTGTCAGAAAAATATTTTCCTGTTATTAACTGACAATTTGTAATTGCATAGGTTTATAAGGAACAAAATAATGTTATAATTTGTAAATATGTGCTATAATTAAATCATATCACTTAATATGTCATCACCTCAAATACTTGACTTTTTGTGGTGATAGCTTTTGATATATGCTATCTTAGCAATTTTTAATGTACAATCTTTTTTTTTTTGTC